>JAQFVV010011550.1:0-13117 GCA_028023455.1 Epiperipatus broadwayi | reverse complement strand
CTGGTTCAGCACGAAATGCATCTTGGGGATTATTTGTCTTTTATTGTATCTTTATTTACATGAAATTATTTATGAAATAAAAAAAATGGAGAAATATGGAAGTTGTCTATCTATAAAAAATATGAATAAGGTTTGTTTTCCAGTGAGAGCAAGTATATATATACAATTTATTTAATATTTGTATTACAAAACGCTTCAATCAAGATTTAGACAATCCATATACTTTTTTTTAATAATATTGAAAAAAATTAAAAAAGAGACAATATTATAGCTCCAAAGCATTTATTTCAGTCTACCTGGGATTTAATCAGAATTTGATATTTTTTCCATACATCTAAATATTTTTATTCCATTATATTACTCGTGTAACATTATAATTAAGATGTAATAAATTAAATTTTAAAAAAATATTGAAAGCAATAAAACATTGTAGAAAAAGGGAAAACGCATTTGAAAAGATTGCATGCTAACAGTTTTTTTAAATTAATAGATATATTTTACAATTTTTATCAAAACTGCTTCTGGTTATAAAACAGTTGTCCAGTACGTCTTATTTGATTAGTCAAAATGTTGTTTTCTTTTTTTAATGACGTAAAATCTATGAGCATGACCTCAACAGAAATACGGGCATTTAATACATCTTTAACGTGGCTGTCTAATGATGTCTTTAAAAAAATCCAATGAAATTTGAATTTTTATTAATTTTTTTCGTAACAGGTGCATTTAATTTTTTTATCAATTTTCTAATTTTCATGAACCAATAAAGACAGAAAGTTTTTATCGGCCTCTTGAGTTAGACAAACAGATTAAAAATACACTGAACATTCACAAAAAAGGCCTTCCATGGAGTCTAAACATAATCGCGGGTTCGTAAGTAAACAATTTTAATTTTTTAATAATATTTTTTAATTATTTGAAATATGATTTAATTTTAATTAATTTGCGTTTGTATTGGTGTGTGAGTGTATATAAATTCTATAATATTTATGTATGCTCATATGAATCTATATGTACAGTAATTTTGTGTGTTCTAATTCAAGTTTGAGGCAAACTTATTTTATAAAAGTAATTATTCTCAAAAGATTTAATAATTTATTATTTATTACGTTTATATGGTGTGTTTGTGTTTACTCTTGCATGTTGTACAACATATAATGATTTACAAAATTAATACTCAAATGTACAGAAAGATTGTATATGTTTGCAAAGAATCAAATTTTGATTCTTGCTTGTGCCCTGATACTCATGCTGTGAAGTCAATAATTTTACTTTATCTTTCATCACATTATTTTCAAGTCTATAGCTAACAAATGGACTACATGCAAATAAATTATATCTATGTGATACAATAAATATAACAAGATAGCATCACTGCTGTGCATAAAGAATATAAACATCAATGGTGTGCATAAATAATATAAACATTATTGGTGTGCATAAAGAATATAAATATCACTGATGTACCCAAAAATATATAAAATGAAGAGATGGAACTCATTTTATCAGTGATGCAGACTGCAGCTACAATTTCTAGTTTAATATGAACAGGGAGTAATCGAATTGCTATGATAACAAATGCATAATTATGCTTCTGGCATAGTTGTTTGTAACTTTATTAGGATGAATCTCTTTCTTATAGACGATTTTGGGAATTTATCAGCTTTTTAGGTACAAGATAAAAATGAAGAATTCTTATGCAAATACTTTTGGAAATTCTGAAGCTATGGATTATGTCTGGTAAAAATTATTATATATGATTTTAACGATAATTTGGTGAGGAATACAAAAGAAATTATTACTGAAGATGTAATTTAAACTTAGTTAATGATTAATTAGAAATTATGACCAAACAAAACGGTAATAATTATGTTGGATGTTAAAATTTCTTTTTTTCATATTTTTTAAATGATTATCACTACTTGTCTTAGTCTTATTGTTTTCGTAGTTTTCTAGTTTCTATCAAAGTAGTTTTTAGCTATAACATTATTAAAACTGAAGTTATTGTGAAAATTGTCTCAGGTCAGTTTTTTTAAAAAAAAATCAATATGGCGCGGAGAATCAAGCAATTTTAAAAGTTGTTCTCTTATTGAGAACATTTTATTACAGACAACAAAAATCCAATTGCATATAGAAAGATATATAACCTATAAATTGGATATAAATGGATACTTGACTAAAAAAGACGGCAATAATGAACATATTTACAAAAACTTGAACTATAAAAATGCGAGTACCATGATAATCAATTTAAGTTTAAATATCTTTAACAATAATGAAATATTACTTTTTATTTTTTATATACATGAAAGGACTTTGATTTTTTCTGAGTCTTTAAGGAACACAGGACAAATGTCCATTTCTAACGGCACGCATGTTGTTACCACTGTAATAATTTATGAGAAAACAAATAAGAATAAATTTGCATGTATGATCTTAAAGATTGGTGAGTTTATTGAAAAAAAATTTTTCTAAGTTTAAGATAAAACATATATAGAATTTGCTTATAACCAATTGTTTAATAATTTTTAACTGAAATATTGGTTAAGTTTTCTTGATGGTAAAATGTGTGTGAATCCGTATTTTTTATATATAAATGTCGTAACAGACAAAGCAATTATTATCCTTATTTACAGAAAGTCGTAAAATTGCCAACCATTACTACGAATCATTGGATTTCAAACCATAGAACAATTTGATAACTTCATTGCAGATCATTTTCAAGTTTCAAGGAAGATTGCATAAATTGGAAAAAGTGTATAATATTATGAAAAATTATTATATTTTATGAAGTTAGAATGAAAAGATGAAGAGAAAATTGATTTCAAAGACTATCTTACTTTACTACAAAACTATAAATATTACAAGCACAAGCTTATGCGATTCATTATAAATAACAGAACAATGTTGTGGAGATTAATGGATAAAGTGATAAAATTAGTGAAAATACTAAAATGTACTGGATATAATTCAGGTTTATGTTCCAACAAGTTTTTATTGTGATAAAAAGTAGATTTTTATATGAATGCATGAAATATGTTTGATCAGATCAAATAACATTTTGCGCCTATAAATAGAGAACTATAATTGGAAACATTAAAAATAAAAGTGTAAGGAATAATTTTGAGAAAGACCACATTATAGAAAAATAAAAGCTATATATTTGAAAAAAATGCTAAAAGAGAAATGGACTTTAGTAAAGTACAGCAAAATTGGATTATATTTGATTAACAAAAAAATATAACCAAGATCATTTTTTTTAATAAACGAAGATATCATCAATTAGCGTGATATAAAGATTCATTGTTATTTAAATTAGATATTTTAAATAATTTTAAAAGACGTTATTATCAACTGATATTGCTTTTGCATAACTTAATTTCTAAAAATTTATATTAAAGACTTGTTAATTGCTTTAAAATACTGACAGACTTTGAGGAAATGGTTACACTTACTGACATCAATAAAACGAATAGCTGATTCTTTACGCAGAATGGTGTGGAAATGCAGCAATTCACTAGTAAATTATCAACTGATATAATCAATGGAGGAAGATGGCATTAAAAATATTTTAATTACTATTAAGAGGAATTGAATATCTGAAATTTTATAAAATTGGTACTACAAAAAGTTTATATGAGATAAAAAGATATAATTGCGAATTAGTAAAAAAAATTATAAAAAAAGATTACAATAAAAGTTTCAAAACTGTAAAATAACATCTTTGTATTGGAAGAAAAGTTATTTCGGCTCTTAGAAAATGGATAGAATTATTACTAAAAAAGGGACATTATCGCAGTATGTCTGAAGGCATGCTCACAAATAATTATATATTAATAAAGAACAGAGAATACAAATAAATCACTAAATTTCTATATATTCTGAAATTGTCAAGCATTTTAATAAAAGGTGAGATATGCAACAAAATCTTTGGAAAATAAACAGCTGTAAGAAATAATGAAGTTACTTATGATATCTTAAAAAATAGTTCAAGATTTAAAAATGTATCTGCATATTAATTTGTTGCACGTCATAGATGTTTAAATGATTGGGAAAGGTTAAAACATATTAGATGTATATCAGTGTTTCATCAAATGAAACATTTGCGTAGATAATCACAACTTGTCTAAAACAAGCAATGGACTTAAACCAAGTGGTTTTCTATCAATGGATCGCATTTATGTATTGGGAAGAAGGCATGTGTTGTTATTGTAGTTTGGACTATGAATTATTAAAACGTATTTTATTCTATAATTACACAGTAATTAAAAATGTGTATTATTAAGATATAGATCCAAAATATTATCATAGTCTGAAGAACACATTTATCATAATGGTGTGCACAGATGGTTTCATATCTCAAAAGTCTTTTATATGAGTTTTACAAGAAGTATTTTGTCGATTAAAATTTAAATAAGAAGAAATAAAAATAAATAAAGATTATTAATTTATCTAAATTTTGCAGATATTACTACAGAGCTTCAAGAGAATTTTGTTCGAAGATTTCAGAAGACGGTCTAAAGGAAATTACAGTCAAATATAAATATTAAAAGGAATAAAGTAAATTTAAATGGATTTTCGTAGAAAAAAATAAAGTTTGATAATAATAAATCAGACGATAGCTACAAATACTTTAATCAGATCATAATAAGATGGAAACATAATATATAAAATTAATCATCGAATTAAATTCGGATGGAATGTTTTCCATAATAGAAATATTTTTTTTATATAAGAGGAAATACGCTTATATGTTAGAAAATCAAGATTTTTCAGCGATGTGTTTTAATAATTCTTATTTAAGAATCTGAGACTTGAACACTTAAAAAAAGAGCAAAATTATACAAAATTTTCAATGATGTATGGGAAATATGTAAAAGATCAAAAGTAAAGTATTTGGTTGAGAGAAAGAAGTAAGTACTATTGACACCAATGAAACAATTAACAGACTAAATAGAGGTGACTTTGACCATATTGCTACAAAAAAAACGGAAATTGATATATAAATAGTAAAAAGATATAAACTTGTACACAAGGGATGTAACAAAGAACTGTAAAATAAATGCATGGAGATGGATTATTGGAAATAAGGAATTTTGTTGATATGATGTGGATCAGAGGAGACTAATGACCGGAGAGGTTGGATTTAAGTTGGATGGATTTTTTTCCTGCAATAAATCTTGATTATCTGTACTTGTATTTTTTAAATAATATAAAATGTTTTATTCTTCATTACGCGGTTTTAAATAGAGTTTAAATACAAATATTGAAATTTCCAATTATTATAAGAAATTAAATAATGTTTCATGCAATGATATAAAATAACATCGCCTTTATTTAATTTTTACAAAGGATTCAATAGGATACCGATTTCAGTTTTTAGAAATCATAACATACACACACACATATATATATACTATACTATACTCTTATGTTTATTGTAAAGGGTGCATTTCCAACTTCAGGTAAACCTGTTGTTAGCCATCTGAACTTTTGTGTTGAGACTCTTAAAATTCTACTTGATCTTATTGAATGAAAATATTGTTTATAAAATCTGTAGACTGTTTATAAGTGTTAATCTGAAAATGAGGTTCTGGTAACATATTTAAATTAAAGTGCCATACTTGAAATTAAAATAAATAATGAATTCAAGGAATTGATAATAACAATGATATTAATAGACTATAATTGATGTGGTATAAATGAACATATAAAATAATTACTATGAACTTATAAAATGAAAGAATATCAAACTTTTATTTACATCCGTTGATAAACAATAATAAATAAATGTTGTAACTATTGGCATATCTTCGATTACTTCAGCATTTATAAAGAAATGTTCCTATATGAAAAGTTTTTCTAAAATTCAAAATAATGTTTTTGGGTGAATGAAACAAACAAAAGAATATTACATTCTCACAGTACTTAAATTACATACAGCTGTAGGGATCCTTTAATTTGCTCCACTAGAAGAAACTTCCATAATATAATTTGTGTAGCCTATCTAATCATTTATACACGCTCACATTGTAATGTATGTTCACATAAATATTTCAATAAAAGGAATATTATTAAAGTTGTTTTACCTGGCCCAGTAAACCCCATTACTGAAAATTCCAGAACAAAAGAAAACAAAATATTCATGTATAGTACCAAATAATACTATAACAAGGTCCATGAAATTTTGAAAATATCTTTTAAAAGTGTTTTTAGTAATGAAGTTCTTTATTCAAAATCATGTTGTGAGCAAAGCATGACAATAGGTAAAGACTTGGTACCAGGTAATAGTCATTTCTTTATGTTAAATCAATTGTCTTCATAGTTCAAGAATGGTGCAATTTTCTACAAATCTCCATTTTGTCCACAAGTCATAAACAACTTCTCTCGAGGAATTTTGGAATAGCAATGACAATATAATTACTTTATAATGGAATAAATTTCATATTTCACAACTTCTTAAGAATGGTCTGCACAAAATATAATTGACTAAAAATTTTGAAATAGAGTCAAGAAATAGGACTTTTTAAAATAACTAATGCCTAACTTGTAAATACATGTAAACCCATGAGTCATCAGACTTATAGACAAAAAATAGTCGAACATTTGACCCTTTTCTACTTGGCTTTTAAAACTGTATTCTGTTATTTTAATGGTAAATGTAGATTTTTTTAAAAAATATGTCTGTTGGTTCAAGGTTTGCTAGTAAGTAATTTTTATACTATATTCTTTTGTGATATCAATTTGTTCATAAAATATTGTTGTAGGACTTCTAGAATATATGGTCAACTTATGTTGTATATAAATTGTGATAAATCTGTTTACACATTTAAAGTTAGGGTTTAGGATTTTTTGAGATTAATAAAATATAAATACATTTCATCTATATAAAAATTAAATATTATGGGTTTTTTCCAATTAAGCCATAATTAAGAATTTCAATCAAATTCACATACACAAATATTATAACTAACTTGTAAATTATAGCAAGCTGCTCTTTTCTAAACATATATTTATAATTTGGGATGCTTTAAGAATAAACGATTCTATATATATATATATATATATTATGAAGATTTTCACAAAGATTACACATATAAAAGACATATTTTGTGGGTTCATCCTCAATTTGGAAAGATTTTTTTATAAAAAAAAAACATTTTTAATTTAACATTTTTTTCTATTGATGGAACTTTAGTATTTTTTGGAAGAAAATCCAGTGATTATAGTGCCTCTACAACCATCTTTCAACCTTTTATGACCCAGTAGATGAGCTTGTGTGATCAAGTACAAACAATCGGTATATCAATGTTTAAAGGATTTTTTAACATGGATGAACCCACAAAGTATCTTATATATATATATATATATATATATATATATATATATATATATATATATATATATATATATATATATATATATATATATATATATATATATATTAAATGATCTGTATTTTGAAACAGTATAATATTTCAAATTTATTAAACACAGTATGTAAATTTTAATAGATGCATTTTTTAACTTTCCATGGATGACTTTCAAGTGTAATACTGACAATCTTTATCAACCATCAATTAGTACAAATTTATACAAAATGAAAATCTTATATTGCCCATCATTCAAGTTCACTTTGAATTTTCCACAATTCTGTTATACTAATGCTAATACTGATTGTCTATTCAGTAAACCTTAACTATTTCTAGATATTATCCTTGCTTTCTTGTTTTTCAAATGAATGATGTGATGAAAAAACAAAAGATTAAGGAAGCAATGTTAATAACTAGAAATAGAGAAATTTAACAAATAGACAATAATTTAATATAAAAACAACGGGGTGTGGGAAATTTAAATGAGGTGAATGATGGGAAAATATAAATTTTTTATTTGTGTAAATTAGTACTAGTTGATTATTGTAAAAGAATTATCAGTGCTACAATGAAAGTATTTTCAGTAAAAAATATATATTATTAAACTTTGGATACTGTGTGTAAGAGATTTATTTAAATTATATATATATATATATATATATATATATATATATATATATATATATATATATATATATATATATATATATATATATATATTAATGAAAACAAGTCATAGATCACATGGCCTATATAGAATGCATTATTTTTACAATTAATGTCATGGAAGAAAGCATTTGAAATCTTTTTTATAGGATTGTTCCCATCCCCAGACCATTTTAAAGCTACAGCTCTCATTCAGTAAAGAGCTAGGCAATTAGTTTCAGAATACTAACTCAATCCAAGCATTTATCTAATACTTAACTATTAAGAAAAGATTCTGAGGTTTTCAGAGATCTGAATATCTTCCAATTCAGCTCTTCAAACGAAAAAGTTATATAGACCTAATCTAAAGTCAGTTATATCATATACCAGTAAATATAGCCAATTTAATATAATCAGTGCTACTTTAACACCCAAATTATAATGTTAATGAAAACAAATCCATATATCACCTAAACTAAAAGCTTGGAATTACCTATATATAATAAATAAAGAGCATGCTAGCTTCTATACTAAAAAACCCATTGTTTTTGAAAAATGCCACAGGAGAAACCTTTGAAACCTTTGTCTGGGATTGCCCCATCCACAGACCAGTTTTGAATTAGGGCTATTTTGAGTAAGGAAGTTAGATTGAAGTATTCTGAATCTAATGTCCTATATCCTCATGGAAAAGAGCCATAGCTTGCAACTCGTCTGGGATGGAGACAATCCTAGATGAAGTACAAATGCTTTTCCTATCACATTTATCATAAAAAAATAAAAATAAAATAATAATAATCTTACTTAGAGATAAGCGCATTCCTTTTCTTTATTACTTATTTGTAAGGCATGCTATATGGGTCATGTGATGTATGACTTTTACATTAATATTATAATTGGGCTGTTAAGACTCTGGCTATATTAAATTGTTGTGCCTATTAATATATGGGAATAACTGAATTTAGTTGAGGCTCCATATAACTATACTGTTGAAGAGGCTGAATTGCAAATCAGTAGATGTTTGAAATTTCAGATCATTTGGCTTGAATTAGTATTCTGATTCTAATGTCCAACCTCCTAACTGAAGAGAGCCATAGCCTAAGCTCTTTATTTATTATATATTGATGATGTAAACTATGTAGGTCATGTGGAGTATATGACTTGTTTACTTTAATGTCCTCACTTGGCTGTTAAGCCTTTGAAACTATCATTAAATTGCTATTCCTATTAATATATGGAGTAACTAACTTTATTTTAGAGATCATATAACTTCTTCAGTGGAAGAGCTGAAATTTGAAGAGGTATAGATCATCTGAAAATTTTTAGATCTTATTCTTAAATGTTAAGTATTGGATAGATTTTTGTCTTGAGTTAGTATTCTGAATCTAGTGTCTTAGCTCCTCACTGAAGAGAACCATAGCTCAAAACTGATCTGGCGATGGGGACAATATTAGAATCAAAGGTTTTACAATGCTTTCTGCTATTTCATTTATCATGAAAAAAAATAATCCAACTTGTTTATACTATTAGCATGCTCTTTATATATATATATATATATGTGTGTGTGTGTGTGTGGATCAAACAATATTTTTGGGTACTAACCGTGTATTATTTTGCATTACAATCTGTATTATTTTGCATTACAATCCGATATTTCGACAGACTAGCAACCGCCATTATCAAGGTTAACATTTGAAAGAACATTTGTTGGATCCAAAGAATAACGTGACTCAGTGCGAGATGAAAAGTGAGATTCAACTTGAAGTAGTTCAGCATTCACAATTTGAGGATTATCAAAATGTTTATTCCCCTCAGTTTTTTCACCCTATTAATTTCAAGTTAATATTAGATAAAGTGACAGGTTTCCACATAGCTGGAATATTTAGTGCTTTATCAACCCTATTTAAACCAGTAGATCTTTTTAATATTTCAATTGACTCTGTCATGATTCTTAAATCATATCTTTCTAAGTTAGCAGAGTATTTTTGTATTGTCAAAATCAGATTTGTGATGAATTTCAAAAAATGAGAAGTAAAAACTGATGTGCTAATTTTATGGTTACTAACTTTCTATGTTCCTTAATTCTGACATTTATTCATCTATTAGGATGATCCACATAAACTTCTTGGGCACTTTCAAACATAGAATTTCATAAACTCATAAATGTTCCAAAACACACATTGGGTCTTTACGTTTATATAAAAAATCACCAATTTTTTTGCCAGTAGATAAAGTATTCTTTATCATCAAAACTAGGTAGGGTCTTCTGCTGATTTTATCAGTAACCCCTTTAATGTAAGGTAAAATTACTCTATTAAAAAAGAAATTGTCAATTCTATCCTCTTTTTTCTTTTTAGTATTAATGTTATGTAAAGCCTCACATATGATGTTTTCATTATAATTGTTAAGAAAGTAGAATATTTTTCACAGAGTTCAATTTCTCGAGTAAAGATGTTTTTTTATCCGATTAATTATAAGCTCTACCGAAAAGATTTTTTGCTGAAAAAATTGTGCATGATAATGATGAGAATTAAAATCAATATATCTGCTGGTAAGGGTTGATTTCTGTAAAGCTGATATTGATAATGTTTCATCATATTTTCTGGCTAAAACATCTAGAAAATAAAATGATCTGTTTATTTTCCACTTCCATAGTTAATTTCAGTTTGGATTTAAATTATTTACTAAAAACAAAGAAAAGATTTAAGGCATCAATGTCATGGGCCATATGACAAATGTATCATCCACATATCTAAGCCAGATAGGTTTTTAAGTAGATGCACGTAATACTTGACTTACAAAATTATCCATGAAAAGATCAGTAATTACAGGTGACAGTGGAGATTCCATAGAAAGTCCTTTAATTTGTTTAAACTTTTGAGAATTATAAACAGAAATGTATTTTCAAGGCAATGACTTCGCTAATGGAATAATAAAATCAGGTAAATCATTGTTTTGTGCTATTATACTTAATGCTTCTTCAACAGGAATATTAGTAAACATAGAAGAAACATCAAAACTAACCAATAAATCAGTTTCAGTCAGTTTAAAGTTTTTTATTATAGTAATAAGTTAACTTGAATTTTTAATTCTTAATGGAATCCTGTATCTCTGGTAAAGAACATCTTACTCAAGAAATAGAACTTACAAAAATACTCTACTTACAATAATTAACATCATATGTAAGGCTTTAACTAACTTTAAGACTAAACAGAAAAAAGAGGATAGAATTGAAAATCCGTCTGTTAATAGAATAATTTTATCTTACATTAAATGAGCTACTGATAAACTCAGTAGAAGACTATCTTGTTTTAATTTTCTACTGATAAAAAATGGTGATTTTTGTTATATAAACCTAAAAGACGAGAATATTTTGGAACATCAAGGAGTTTATGAAATTCCATGTTTGCAGTTCTCAAGGGAAGCTATGTGGGTCAGTCTAGTAGATGAATAAATGTCAGAATTGAGGAACATACAAATGCTTTTAATCAAAAAATTAGCACATCAGTTTTACTTCCCATTTTTAAAAATTGGTAACAAATCTGATTTTGATAATACAAAAATACTTGCTAATTTGGAAAGATATAATTTAAGAATCATGAGAGAGTCAATTGAAATATTAAAGAGACCTGCTAATTTAAATAGGGCTGATGAAGCACAATATATTCCAGCTATGTGGAAATCTATCATTTATCTAATATTAACTTGAAATTAATAGGTGAAAAATTGAGGGAAATAAACAATTTGATAAGCCTCATATTGTGGATACTGAACTACTTCAAGTTGAATCTCACTTCTCATCTCACACTGAGTTACATTATTCTTTGGGATCTAACGATTCCTCTGTGCAAAATGTTAACCTTAATAATGGCGGTTGCTAGTCCGTGTCGAAATATCGGATGTAATGCAAAATAATACATGGTTCGTACCCAAAAATATTGTTTTATCTACATCATATAACTTTAAAAACATTAAATATAATATTATTAATCTTCATGGGGGGGGGGATGTTTTATCGTTTAAGAACTTTCGGGGAAATCTGCGTGAAAAAAGAAAAGTTGTTGCGCGATCTTACATTTCTGATTCGTTGTAGATATATTGAAGTAGTTCCAAAATGCCACAGACTAAAGTTTCATTCAAGCTCTTTTAAAATAAGAAACATTCTACCAGGTGGTGCGTAGAAAAATTTTAATTTCTATTATTCAAGGTATTAGGAGGAAGTTAGACTACATTGATTGTTTTTTTACTGAGAGAACGTATAACGTTAAGCAATATTATCTACCCCGTTCTTTGGTCTATTTTTTTTTTAAATTGTTTCTTTTAAATCCGTTAAAGATTCAGAATTTAAAACTTTGAAATAAAAAAAAATTGCTTTATTAATAAGTAGAAAGGAAAAACAGTTTACTAATAATAAGCTGTAGATGATACGCATGTAAAAAATTTTATCCCATCGTCAACTTTCTTCTGATGAATTTTCTCGGTTGGAGAAGGTCTAATTATGCACTGGCTTTTAAACGTGTTCCAGTTGAAAATATTATATGCAATATAGAATCTTTCTTAAAAAATATAGATGTACACACAGCTGATCGTATTAGATTTGGAAGTTGCTGATGTCTTAAAAAATATGAAACCACCAAAAAAAAATGAATTTATCTAAAGGAGAATTTATTGCATTTCAAAATTTTAAAAAAGATGATTCTATTGTGGTTATTCCTGGAGAGATAAATGATTACTTAATCGTTTAGATGATAATAATAATAAAATTGTAGATTTTTTAAATGATGAACTTATAAAAGGTATTAGAGATGCTCGACATATTTAGAGAAAAGACAAAATGTCTAATCAAATGTTCTAGTATAGATAAAGATATAAAAAGTAAAACTTCTCCAAGAGACGTTTCTTCATTATATCCTAGATTTTATGGTTTGCCTAAAATTCATAAACTTGAGATACCATTTTGACCTATTGTGTGTGATATAGGTTCTTCCATACATGCTTTTGCTCAATATTTAGTCTAATGCTTACAACCTTTGACAGACAGGATTCCATCAAGATTTAAAAATTCAAGTCATTTTATTACTATAATTAAAAACTTTAAACTGACT
>JAQFVV010011549.1:0-13205 GCA_028023455.1 Epiperipatus broadwayi | reverse complement strand
GTAACAGTCAAAACACGTGTATCTCGTTAACATATTGCAGAATTCGACCACCACACAGAACAGCAGCACCATCGAGTAGCGAAGCCACCGGTAATACTGAGTTCGAACATAGTTTATCGGTTCCACAATACAATCTACGGAATAACGCCTCTGATGCGACATAAGTAAACACTTCTTTAGGCACGGTAGTCAGGGAGATGCACGAGATTCATGGGTTTTGTTTCCGAGTTGGCCAACAATCAAACGAATATTAACTAACACATATAATCGAGGAAATATATATAATGGGCATCGAATAAATGAAAACTTAACTACAGACGTATAGTTAAAATTATTTATTTACATTGTTAATAAACGACAACATTAGTAAGGTTATTGATCATATTTTTAAATTAAGAGTTTCAATATCTAATTGGCAATATTATATATAGAAAATACATTTCTTTATTAGGAGCATTTATTTATAGGAAGGCGTAATCCAGCTACCCAGGGTTCTCGAGTGAGTATTTCTAATGCGTGCTGTAAGGAATTTATACTTTGTACTGCCAGAGTCATCAGTAACGGCGGACATACATTTATTTAATAAAAATCTTTATTTTACGACTAAGGGCAAACATTTATTTGAGAGTATGTGCGGAAAGTAATGCTAGCCGGAGTGATGGAAAGAATAATAAACTAATACCCCGAACACGTGATAACGCTATGTACGCGCTCAGCGCGCGCGCAGCGCGCGTCGCTGCGAAGGACGATCTGACCAACGGCTACGGCGCTGCGGGCCGTGACAGTTTGCCAGGGTTGCGGGTTAGTCTCTACCTCGGCCGAAGAATGGTATCCCGGCAGGGCAACCAAAGTTGGCGGTCAGTATACGCGGTGCCAGCTGGCGCTGCGATGATGGTAGGCCTTTGGGTCCCGATCATATCAAACTTGCGTGGGCGTGGGATTATTCAATCACTGAGTCAGGAACAACATTGCAGAAGCGTGGGATAGACCGTCAGGGCTAAGAAGCGACAAGCTACATATATACTCGTATCTGTAAAGGTTGGTGAAATAACCACCAGGTTTAAACTATTTAACATTATCCCTTTGGCTGAAGAAAATTGGTGACTCTCAAAGAAATAGAAAGTATGAATGACTAGATGCAACGTTTAACAATAATAAAGGTAATATAAAGAGATTTGCTATAGCAAAGTATGCACATTATTATGTAGTCAATCATTATTGCAATAACTAGTTAACTGATTCGTGTTGATTAATATAGAAATTTTGATTATAGATGGTATATTAATGACAATTAATACGGTTGCCTGTTGCAGGTTGTGGTTAGCTTCAAATAATACAGTGTGGGAGACAATATTTTAATGATAATTATAAATAAAATATAAGATTTAAAAATACACACTGAAGTGAATTATGAAGGAGGTACAAAAGCTAGATTATTCGAGAAGTTTACAGTTATGATCAATTCGTCTTATTGATTTTTACAAATTTTTACATTTTGAAGTTATACAAAATAATAGAGGTGTTTTATAGCTTATTATTACTAGAGTCAACTCTACTACGGATTGGAATACATAAACACGGGTGCATGCTTTGTAGTTATTTCAATCATTGATTCATTGTGTGATTGTTTTCAATGATGAAATTTTCTTTCTTGTCCTAAATATATTGTTTTAATGATTTTTTATATAAGCGGCTAGCTTGTTTATTTCAGGCAGCAGATCATTTGCTGCGATAAAAGGTAAAAATATCAACGCTATGATGCTGACCATCTTCAGATGAAGATATTTTCGAAGGTGCTTCCTCAGAAATATTTGTGCGATGATGGTACATTTGAGGATGTTTTTAAGCACTCCTTCGAACGAGTGAAGTCAAATCTGATTACTACTTTGAGTCTTCAGATGGCCTCCTTTACTTATCTTAATCTTTTAATTTTCCTGTTGAGATATTTTTGGGATTTCTTGTTATCTTGCCAGCAGGATCAGCTCAACCACTCTGCTAGTTTTTTAATTAGAAAAGACACACTGCTCTTAGCCATTTGTTTTCTTTGACCTCCGATTATTACATTTTCCTGGGAATTTTATATAATTAGTTTGTGCTCTGCTCTAAGCACAACGTTAACAATTTTTGCAAAGACAAAAAGGGAATAAAAATTATTTAACTTTAATTAATTATTATAGTTTGTAGGGTGGTATTTTATGAAATTTAAACTAAATAACAATGGTTTATAATATTGATTTTAAATGAATTTAGTATTTTTACCAAGTTTATTTAACTAGAAGAAATCTAAATTACATTATTTTATATGTTTGTACCCCTTTAATTTGAGATCCAATTTCTTTTATATTAAATCCCCCATGGATTTGTACCTTTTGAATATTGTTACGCATTTCTTGGGTTCCCCAAAGTTTAAATTTGGTGGGATAGACTTGGAAGATATCGAATGAGACTGTAGAAAGAAGATGAGCTTGAGGTTTGAATAGATTCACTGTTTCACCGCAGCAAAAATATTAACAACATCTGCAGTAAGCCTAAAGTTGATATCACTTTGTGTTTCTAGGGACTATGAAAATTTTATTTTTATTGCAAATCTTAATACATGAATAAGATCAGTTGTCACATCCGGTATTGGAAAAAGCTGAGCATACTAATGCGGATTAAACGCTTATCTATCATCTTATCTAACTCCATGCTATAGATTGAGGTAACTATTGATTTTTATAATATGAGAATCCTTCAAATGTGATACTCTATCAATGTAAGATCCATAAAATATCAAATACTAAAAAGACAAATTATTGTTCATTAATATGATGACATTGCTAACTTCCTCCTGTTTAGAAAACGATATCACCCAAGATTTTCTACTTTTATTTTTTTAATTTTATATATTGTTTTTTTTTATTTAAAGTAGTATTTTAACATTATTTATAATCAGTATTTACATTGCTTCAGGCTGGTTTTTATAATATTCATTATCTTGGGATGCAGGTAAATCTTGTGTGATCAATTGAAATGTAAAATTATCATTCAAAATCAATCATGCTCTTGAATGGAATTTTTGCAAGGTATCATTTTTATCTTTAATCTGTGAAAGTCTTTAGTATAACATATAAATATTATCGATGATAAATGACTTTTCCAAGAGATGGAAGAATGCAAGATAAAAAAACTAATAATCTTTATTTTATTTGCCACAACAATTTTCACATATTTAAAAGATCATGTACTAATTTAAAATATAACTTAGTTGGAACACTGGTCAATTATACTTATTTAGCTTGGATTAAACATAGCAACTATTATATGTTGTGTGCATATTCCTTTAATATTTTTATATAACTTATATAGTGTCTTATTATTTATTCATTTGGTGTTTTGAGACCATTTTTGAAAATAATCTGTAAAATTTATATCATACCACACCACCTGCATTTAGTATAGCTTGGGATGATTAAATCATTTGTATTAAGGATAGTAGAATATTTGTAGTTTCTTTGTTTTGATTTAGCAAAGTAAGGAGTTTGGCTTAACACAGGTCGATTTGCTAAAATCTTATGCAGGAGGTAATAAAAATCATCCTGTTTGCTGGTTAGACAGAGGAAACTGAAAGGTTGTTTTGGGTCTTTCATAAGATAAATATTAATTTAGAGTTACAATTACTAACTTCACTGGAAAGTTTTGATGATTAAACCTCATTTCATCAATGAACAGATCTGAAAAAGCACATGGCTTTTGCTAGTATATACTTAGTCAAATTTTTGAAGGTGATCTACTGAAACAAGTCCACTTGTGTTTTGGTTTTTAGAAGGACTGAGTAGTTGGGTAGATCCTTTTTCTCACATACTCAGAGAAATGCATTGATCTCTTCAATCTCTATCCACGTAGCAGAAAAGGTACAAGCCAACATAGCGATGGATAATCTTCTGATAGCCATTCTAGTATAAGCAATGCTTTAAGCAGAAACCCTCAGCATAATCTAGAGAATCAGGCCAAGAGACAAGCTGCTGCCCAGGAGTTAAGTAATAATCTTAATGACTGTTCCCAAGATGCACCGATGAGACTTTTAATAATTATTTTTAAAAAATATAGCTATAATAAATTTAAATAAATACTAGGTTTAAGGTCTGTTGTGGATCTCTCTTTACTTTAATCAGTAAAAACTAATAAATGATATAGCCGATTTATTTTTCTTTAAATTGCTCTACTAAAATCCATATCAGAGCTTACAGTAAAGTAAACTTTAAAGAACCATTTTTTGTTATTTAGAATTGCTGTTTTATTCTCTTATTTACTTGTTAAAATCTGCCAATCTTTTAACTGCTAATTTTTGAGATTATTAGCTATTTTCCTAGACTAATTGTGATGATATGCAAATATATTTTGAACCAGTGAGTGGTTTGTTTTAATAATTTTATCTTGAATTATTTTTGCTATCTTCAATTGAAGCAAAATCCTTGTTTTTACTTCACCTTTGGTAGTAAGTTAAATTATGCTTTTCTGTAAAAATTAAGCCCAGTATTGTTAGAAAAAGTTATTAGACTTGGCATTTCAGAAGAACTTTCAGTCTCCATATTACAGCCTGATCTTAATATGTAACTGGAAAAAGCCACTAATTGAGCTAGAATGCGAGAACTTTGGGATTCTCTAACGTAGCCGTGTCAATTCTTTTCTAATATTATGTTTCTTTTTGCATGTCAACGCGATTTTAACTGTCTTCGTTTAGTAATTATTATAATGCTTAGTTTTATTTGATCAAATCATGTTTTGAAATTAAAATTCATTAATAAGTATAGAGGATTTGAACTCAGATTTTCAAGCACCCTTCAACTATCCACACTATCTCATACAACTGATACACATGACCACACACATGTAGAAAAGATTAATAATCACCAATATACGTATTTCATGCTAAACCAGCACTCATCAGTTGGTCCAGACTATCATCTCTCACACATATATATAATCAATGCTCAGTTTATATTAAGATAGCAAATCTTCATACTTTAATGGACAGGCTTCAATCCACTACAACCTCCAACTTTTCAGCCATCCATATCATTGAAAATCTGATGATGAAAACTCAAATCCCATGCTGATGCTAATATTATTGCCATGCCCATGTTGACCTGAAGTCACTCTGACCCCTCATGTATAGGACAGTATCCATTAAATACATATAAGAGGGATGGACAGGATACAAGCTTAATATGTAAATATTTGAAACCAGGCACTCTTCACAAACCTGGGAGCTTAATTGTAAGTATAGAGGATTTGAACTCAGATTTTCAAGCACCCTTCAACTATCCACACTATCTCATACAACTGATACACATGACCACACACATGTAGAAAAGATTAATAATCACCAATATACGTATTTCATGCTAAACCAGCACTCATCAGTTGGTCCAGACTATCATCTCTCACACATATATATAATCAATGCTCAGTTTATATTAAGATAGCAAATCTTCATACTTTAATGGACAGGCTTCAATCCACTGCAACCTCCAACTTTTCAGCCATCCATATCATTGAAAATCTGATGATGAAAACTCAAATCCCATGCTGATGCTAATATTATTGCCATGCCCATGTTGACCTGAAGTCACTCTGACCCCTCATGTATAGGACAGTATCCATTAAATACATATAAGAGGGATGGACAGGATACAAGCTTAATATGTAAATATTTGAAACCAGGCACTCTTCACAAACCTGGGAGCTTAATTGTAAGTATAGAGGATTTGAACTCAGATTTTCAAGCACCCTTCAACTATCCACACTATCTCATACAACTGATACACATGACCACACACATGTAGAAAAGATTAATAATCACCAATATACGTATTTCATGCTAAACCAGCACTCATCAGTTGGTCCAGATTATCATCTCTCACACATATATATAATCAATGCTCAGTTTATATTAAGATAGCAAATCTTCATACTTTAATGGACAGGCTTTAATCCACTACAACCTCCAACTTTTTGTATCCATCCTATTTTGATCTCAATGGATCCCTAAAGAATATAATTTAATTTATTTTGTTTTTTCATTAATAATAATTGTAATAAATATATTTAATTTATTTTGTCTTCATTATTCTTTATATCTGATTGATCCACTGCTTATTAGTGCTATTACAAAATGATAAACCTTTAAAATATCAATATCATATTAACCATTAATAGATGTTTAGTCAATTTAATGTAGTGGGTGTATGTAGTTAACCATAGGTTCTAACTGACTTCTCCCTGTTCAGAGCCAGTTCACAATTAAAATTATTTTCCATGTACTTAAACATAGGAAATGTCATTCATATGATGTTAAATCAAATGAATGTTGTTGTGATAAGTTGGAGCTTGGTTCAGACTCTTGAATCACATTATCCCATTTTGATCTTTTAATGTATTGGACTCTGGATTATATTTGTGTGAATCTATAAATCAGACCATTACATTATCAGATATAACACATTATCATTTGTTTTATCTTTAAATCCTTTTAACATTCTTAGTTTTGATTGTAAATTAGATTAAATTGTGTGAACTTCTTATAATCAACATATAATGCATTTAGTGAAAGTCATTCGTGCATTTATATAAAAACAATTCAACTGTTGGTAAAAAATTGAAAGTTAGCAGAACAATTCAAAAATAGTTTGAATTATTAATTCTTTTTATTAATCAGACAGATAATACACTATTAATATATTTTATCTTGCAATTTATAACATTCTTAAGTTTTAATTATGAGAAATTACATTTTAGCATTGTGTAAACTTCTTATTATCAACCAATAATAATGAGTTGGTCAAATTCATTCCTGGCCATATATATAAAAAAGATGAAAGTCAACAGAAATTCTATACAATAATGAAAAAGTTTGAATAGTTTGTTCTGCTTTTTATATTTTGTAGCAAAATAGTTTTTTTTTTATGTTTTGCAAAATATCTTATAATACACTAATGTACTTATTGTTCTTACTACACTATTATATGTTAAACTTGTTGGATCAATTTCCGATTGAATTATGTACATATTTGAGTGAATTTTTCCAATTGAATTTTAGGTATAGCTTTTTAAAGATTTTAGTGAAATTTTCTATGAAGCACTCATTAGGGTCAATAAATGGATGCTTCATCCCTGATATATTGTGCCGGTCAAGCTAGCACATTATTTACTGTAGAATCCAGAGTCAAGCCAAAGATACAAAGCCGACCAGTATGAGATGGTTAGATCAAAGTTTGACGCCCACTTCAAACTATTCACCTGTGGTCCAAGACTCACGACCCTACGGATGACCATGATGATACATGGAATATCATTTAAACTGGAGTTAACATAGGTCAGGGAGAAGCAATGAGACTCATAACAAAAATGAATTTATCAACTATATGTCATTTAAAACTAATTAATGCATAGGAAATCACTATAATATAAATAATTTTAGACTGGTTGAAATAAATAAGATCGAGAGCAGAGTAATTTACTAATTGTTTGTTTATTTTTTGCAGATTAAATTGTGATTTTATATACCTATTATTCTTTTATGAACTTACAATTAAAATCGCGTAGCATCTAACATTTTTTAGGCGCTGCATTCTAACTACAATTAGATGTTTACATTTGTTGTGTTATTTGATGAGAACAAATATTATTTTCATCATTGGCTTTAGTATCTTATTGATCAAGTCACTGCATTGTAGCTATGAGACGGGTTATGCTAATCCTCTTATTTCATGTAGTTTTCATTCTATATAATCAAACGAGGCCCTGTTTTCACATGCACAGGCTGTTTAAAATCAAATTTATCTATATTATTATTATTTCAAACTATAAATGCATGAGCGAAACTAGCTCTTGAACTATGTCAGACAATGGCTGAAACCAATTTAAGGGAGGAAGAAGTTGGCAACAAAGGGAGCTTGATAGCTATGGCGTGGTAAACAGTTATAATAAATGTTGCTCTACGGATGGATTAATATTCCCGGTTTTGTGATGTTTAAAGGAACCTTATTTAAGATTGTGTGCTGAAGAGGGTTAGGGTAGCTAACACTGTTACGCAAATTTAGCGTCAAGGTCTTATTGATGTTCGACCCAAGAGTGCTAAGAGGGTAAACAGTTCGAGTCCCATCTTAAAGAAAAGCATAACATAACGAGAAAGTTTAAATGTATAATAAAATTATCACATCCAACCAAGCAAAGAGTTGAAATAATTTAATATTTATGCTGAGAATGATAGCTAATCAGTGAATCATTGTTTTCATCTAATATATATTTAAATAATCAGATGCTGCCATTAGATTACTTTTAAATATTCTTTGAAACTTGGTTTCACTCTCAAATAACACATTTGATTCATGATTAATAAAAAAGGGGAAAGAAGTATATTTGGAGGGCTTTACAAATGAAATAAATAACAAATATACTTATTCAAGTTGAATCTTACCTAGTGAAAATTAAATTGAAATTTACTTCAAGTTAAACAGGATTTTATTCATTGCCAACAAATAATTAAATAATCAATTTAAAACTAATAATCAGCACATAGCCAATTTCTTTTGACAGTTATTTAAGAGGGTTTCGAAACAAGCGTGCATTAAGCTAAAGTAAATAATTAAATGAAGAGGTCATTCTCATAACTTCTTTATTAATATTGAATGCCACATGTTTAGAGGCATTAACCTGTTATGTTTTTAAATGAAAAAAATATAGAAACCATAGTCATGCAGTGAAAAGATGAAATAAAGTGTTAAAAATCATTTGTGATTAGGAAACATTAGAAAGTAGATTAAATTTATATAATTAAATTTAGAGCTAAAATTTTACATTTAGCAATTTACTTAGTTTAAGATTTTAGAGAATTAAATAAATTTTATAGTCTAGACTTAAAGAAAAGTCTTAGTTTGCAGTTAGAAATGGTGATGTTTCACGAATCATTTTGTGAGTATGAGCTGGAGTTACGGAGTCTTTGTGCGGCACGGCATCATCTTCTTCCCACGGTTAGACGGAGATGTTATGGCCTTCTAGTGATGAGTGGTTTTTTGGATGGAAGTAAAGGCCATTAACTTCCCTCAGATGGCAAGGCTTTCTGTTTTTAGCCTGACATTTTCTCTAGAACAGACATAAAAATTAATGACTTAACTGGATGTCAAAATGTTCACGGTTGCTTTTTGGTTCAGGATACACGCTGGATTCAAAAGCTTAAAGATGATCAAAAAGAAGGCAAAAATTCACAGATGTAGCATTCAGAAGCTGTAAAGATTTTTCAAAGATTCAGAAGCTGTCAAGGTTTCCAAAAAAGTAAAGATCTAAGATGGCTCTGTCCACTTTACCATGTGCCTTTTTAAATGATCGCCTTATCAGCCCACACCCTTGGAATTTCATCTCCATCAAGATTACAAAAAATTTTTTAATTTGCTTATGAAATTAGTGGTTGATTTCAAACATGCTGACATTCCTTTTAGGTGTTATAACTTTTCTCTGATTATCATTTTCAAATAAATCGAATTTTTAATCTTAGTTTAATCCGATGTTAGATTTTATAATTTAATTAGTCAGGAATTTTTACTCTGATTTTATAATTATGTGTAAAATCTTTGCTGTAAACATATTTTTAATTAGCGAGGTCTCCAAAATAATTTTACAGAATCAATTAGCTAGATTATTTTTAAATTGGCTTTTCTTTTTAGAAACCTAAGGCAGGTGTGGCATATACTGATACAATTGTTTACAACAAAAACTTTCTAAACTTTTAATTCTACGAAAATACTTTTATTTTTTAGAAAAAAATCTTTTTTCTTTTTAAAAAGACTTGTCTTTGCATTTGCAATCAATCACCCTTTCCAATGTGTTTTTACATTAAATTGGTTTATAACAAAATGACTTAAAATTTAATAAACATTTTAATCATTCCACTAGGGCTATATATATATTCAATATAGGTGGATTATATTCCACACATATGAATTTAAGTAATGAATTATTAAATTGATGCTACATTATTACTGTACTAAAAAAATAGTTTAAAAAATATTCCGCGATAAAATTATCTGCTATAACTATGTCAATAGCCATTCACTTATAGGCGTTCTCCTCCGTATGTGCGTATATAATGCTGTTTATATAGACGTGATTGCAATTTTTAGCTTACAAATCTTAATTGAGACTCATTAATTAGGTTTGAACTTAGCTTTTGACGAGTGGGTTATTAGGATGGTTTATGAAACGGGTGAGGGATTTGTAATGACAACCGCTATTTCAATATATATATATAATATTGTAATTTTATGGAAACTGGAAAAATATTAATGTTTATGTATGATGATGATGTTTCTGAGCAAAATATTACTGAATGAATCATCAATAAGAATGGCGGGGAAAGGGAATAAAAATGTTAGGATGAATAATATTGTTAATGAAAATAGCATAGAAGTTTAAGATATTAATTTGCAAAGAAGCAATTTTAATAAGTCAATGTTGTGCTAAATAGCAATCAATAAATATATTAGCATCAAAATGTATATGCACATAGAACTAAGAAAATTGATTTTAAGATTGAATTGCTTCACATGATTATGATATATTTTAATAGTGAACTAGTTGAATAAAGCTATTGACGATTCAAGTATATTTGGTCATAGATATAATATAAATATATGTAGATAAAGTAGAAAGTATGCAAATGAGACAAGAGGAGCTACCATGATTAGTATTAAAAAATATATAAAAGGTGTTGAGATTTATTAATTAACGTAAAGTATAAATCATTGGTTTTAAGTTTAGAAGGTAATAATAAAAATTGATAGGTACTATATATTTATGACCTACTTTGTTATATTACGAAGGTTAGATGAATATTTGATGAAGGTTGAAGTAGTTTCTAGTAAATTATAAACATAGCATTATTATGGTTAAGGATTTTCATGTAGATGATTATTGTTTAAGTAATACCAAAAAAGTTGATAATGATGCTAAATTTTATAGAATTAAAAACATTGTGACATAATTAAATTAAATGTAACATAACAATGTTAACAATTTTAAAGGAAAACTAATTAGATCTTATGTTTATTACTAAAGATCATATTGAAATATAAAGTGGTAAATCAGGTTCTATTATCCCCTGATTCAATCATTCACTGTTTATTTTTATGATAGACAGTACATATTAATATAAAGGTTTATATCTATAGTCTTAAGGTTATAGCCTTAACATATATTACTTATGTAATGAGTATGCACTTTACAAATTATTAATTACAACTTTAAATTGTTTTAAAAGATTTCTAATTATAAGAACTTCATACTGACTCTATTGCAAATCGAAAGATTTCAATGTATGTTAGTTTAGGTCGAAGATAAGAGTGGTCATTTTGTCTTTTAAAGTCGTTAATCTTGTGTTTAGATTTGTAGAGGTTCTACTCCTCACATATTTTAGGTGTATAGTCTTAAGGTTATAGCCTTAATATATTTTAATACTAAATATTCTAAATGATTCTCTAAAGAATTATGTAAAAGGTCTGAACAAAAGACATAAATATCATAGATTACATAAAATGTCTAATATTAATGAATTATATAAAAAATTTGAATATGCATACTTATACTAAATCTCTCATGAGACAAAATAATTTAAATAATGCTGTAAAAATTATAAATAAAATTTTCATATGTTTTGAAATTATATTAAAAATGTGAAAAAATTAATGTTAATAAAACTTGCAGATATAATTGGCTATCAGTCTTTTTGAATGACCCACAGCCATTTTTTCAAATACAGTATATAATCAAAGACATCTGCTAATATTTTATCTCTGATGTGATGGATGTTAGATAATGAAAATTGTTGGAATATAGATGTTAATAAAATTAATATCTTTGGTCTAAATGTGCAATAAATTTGTTTTTGAAAGTAGAATAAAATTAATATTATTGAATTGATTAATGCAATTCAAAAATTTAAATTAAAATCTTCTATGGGCTTTCCACCAACCAAGAGAACAAGCTGAATTTAAAAGTGGTTTTAGTACAGTAGATTCATATCCAGGTATTGAGAGAAGTTATAGAAAGGACAAATGAATATGAGTTGCCATTATGCTTAGGATTTGTAGATTGAGGAAAACGCATTTGATTCTATAAACATTTCTTCAGTGATTAAAGCATTAGATCATCAAGGTATAGATCCAGGATATTGTCATACTTTAAAGAATATTTATAAAAATGCAACAGCAACAATTCAGATTACATAATGACACTGGGAAAGTCAACATTGAGAAAGGTGAAGACAAGGTGACTCCATACTTCCAAAACTTTTTACAGCAGTGCTGCATGAAGTATTTTGTGGATTAAAATGGGAAACTAAAGGAGTGAAAGTAAATGGCGATTATTTAAGTCATTTAGATTTTGCAGATGATGTAGTTGTTTTTGCAAATAATGCTTCAGATCTGCAGGAAATGTTGCAGGAATTATCAGATGAAAGTAGGAAAGTAGGACCAAAGATAAATGTTAAAAAGACTAAAGTAATGTTTAATCGATTTGCTCAAAATATGAAAATAAAGATTGATTATGATGAATTAGAAGAAGTTAACAGTTACAAATACCTTGGTCAGATTATTAATACAGATGGAAACATAATGGAGGAAATTAATCATAGAATTAAACTTGGTTGGAGTGCTTTTGGTAGAAATAACTGGATACTAAAAGGAAATATGCCTATGTGTTTGAAAAGGAAGGTTTTTAACAAATGTGTTTTACCAGTTCTTACTTATGGATCTGAGACTTGGACACTTAATAGAAGAGCAATTCAGAGACTTCAGACCACTCAAAGAAGTATGGAGAGATGTATGTTGGGAGTAACAAGAAGAGATCGAAAACGCAATGTATGGGTAAGAGAACAAACAGGTTTACTGGACCTCATTGAAAAAATTAAAAGACTGAAGTGAAGTTGGGCTGGACATATTTCGTGTAGCTCTTCCGATGATAATAGATGGACAATTGAAATCTTAAACTGGATTCCAAGAGATTGTAAAAGACCCAGAAAGAGACCACATGTGAGATGGATGGATGAAATAAGAAAGTGTGCAGGGGTGATGTGGAGAAGAGAATCTAAAGATCAGAGAAGATGGATTAAACTTGGAGAGACCTTCATCCTGCAGTGGATTGATAATGGTTGATAATGATGATGATGGGTT
>JAQFVV010011548.1:0-13217 GCA_028023455.1 Epiperipatus broadwayi | reverse complement strand
ATATATATATATATATTATAACACCCACCGACATATCTATATTCCCTCCATTATGGACTCAACCTGAAGCTTTGACGAGAGGTATTTATGATAACGGTTTGAACCACATCTCACGCGCCAATCTTATCAGTAGGTAGGATTTACCTCATCTCGAGAAAACATATATATAGGGTTCTGATATCTATCCGAGTCGTGACTGCACTGAACCAGCTCAACCCTCAAGGTTGGGGACATCTGTCTATCTAGAAAACAACCGCGCTAGTAATTACCAACCACTGCTCCTACGCCTATATTTATCCTACGGTAAGCTTAAAGCTCTAAATCATAATCTAACCCTAAGTCTGATGGGATTTCCATTCTACTTGATCACATACCACTTCCCAAATAAAATCTTCGAAACTACATATCTGGTTGCTCAGCCTCACTAAACACTCAGTCCATCCATTATCATACACACACATATATCCACGCTCATTTCATCCACACCCAAATAATGCAAATACATGTCTATGTGATTGGTATCGATTAACTTCTAGATCATATATCCAACTTAAATATCAAAATTGCAACATAGCAATTAGCTGAGGTAACATTTGATTCTTTATTGAGATATATATAGCTGAAAATAGTGGTGAAAACGTGTCACGCTTTACCTGGACTCTCGCCGGTTAAACTAGTCTGTATTGACGTCTGGCCACGAACTTGATCTGGTGGATCTCACGGATGGTAGAAACAGTTCTAATGGTCGTTAAGGTCCGGCAACAGGTTTCAGAGGACGATGGAGTAGTTGGTGCTACTCTTTCGCATAAAGGTCTAAATCTCGAACGATTTTGGTCAACATTTCCTCACTGGAACAAAATCTCATGATTCTTTATGGTAAAGTTCCGCAAGATCCGGTCAGGGGAATCACACAAGTATCCCCTGAGTCAAGGAAATACATCAGCTGCCTAATCTAAATTACCTGATATCTTCTCGACAAAAATATTGAAACTTCTTAAGAAAAAATCTTTTTGTCTTTCTGGTTAGGATTCAAGCTGCTTCTCCCTTTTTTTTTCCTTTTTATCCACTCGAGCGCAAGACAAAAAAAGTTCTTTTTTATTCCACCTTTAGCTCTTCAAAGATCTTTCTGTATATTCCTATGCCGCTGACTAGTCATTCAACTGTTCTTCAACACAAAAAAAACTATATCCTGAGACCAGTTTCTCTACCTTCCACAGCAACTTAGTTATTGCCAACCTTCCTACAGCAATTCCACTCATCCTATTTCAGGTCTTTGCTTCATGTTCACAAGGTGACTCAACAAAAGACATGCGTTACCAAAATTATTAATAAACTCAAAAAAAAACTGTGAATAAAATCTATCTAAGAATGATGAATTGTGACTTTATACAGCTCTACATATATAAGTGATCGCAAATTTCCTCCGATACTAACTAGGTATTTTTATACTCACACATAAACTATATCTACATTCACTTGGTAAACCGGGTTCAAATGACCGTTTACATATATTGTTTTATTTATTTGTTTATACATGGTCCCTACATTAACATCTATCTCATCATGTCATATTTTACATATACGTGTAATCGAACAGTTCAGTTACATACCCCCTGGTATCGATTGCTCTTCCAAATCAATTGCCCTTCTGTGCTTGAATGGCTTACTTAAACTAATCTTCTCCTTTTGCACTTTTCCGGGATCACCTTTCTGAACTTCGGTGTAATCCACGATCCTTATTTTTGTCAGCCATTGAGGCTTAGGCTTCCTCAGGCGGACGTTAAGCTTTGGGCTATGATGGCCATGTCGGTCTATGATGCCATCCTCTCCAGTTTCTTTCCTAGGTGTGACATTCCCACTGGTGTGTCCTTCTTCTTCCCACATTGGATATTTGTTCCTATCTCTACCCCCACTTCCATTGTTCAACGGTGCATTATGATGCGTATATACTCATGTCCAAAGCGTTAAACAGCTCTGCCATTTCTCCAATGGATGCCTTCCTCATTCCCCCAACATCATCCTTTCTCACGTTGCCATAGGCATATTGTGCCCTACTTAATTTGAATGATGTGACTTTCAGACATGTGACACGCGTCCAAGCGTCCTTAGTCTCTTCACTTGACTGTGAAAAATTGAGAAGAATTTTCTTCCTTTTCCCTCCCCGTATTTTTCTCGCATGATTTGGTACTGCACGAGTTCTTGGCGGTCTCCCTCAAGACCAGAAAGTCTCATCGTATCATCCCCGTAGATACTCACTCGAGGGGTTGTGGGATGTTGGGACAATGAGGTCCCACCACTCTTGGTCATTCCCACCTAAATGACTGCACGCTACCACCAACTTTCCCTCCTCTGGCATGGGATTCATGTCGAAGTATCTTCGTAAGCTCCGTAAATATTCTACGGAGCTTCCCCCATTTGGACCTGCAAACGGTCGTACCTTTAGAAAGTGGTTCACTTGGTTTGTACCTTCACCTCCTTGCATTTTCCCCTGTGCTCTGGCCTTTCAGTCTCGCTAGGCCTCGGTCTTTGATTTACATCCCTCTTCCCTTCATCTAACTTCCTTCCTACTTCTTCTCGTTAGGTTTCTCCCGCACTTCCTTCACCTTTTATCCCTAGTCTCCGTCTATCTCCTGAAATCGGAGTTCCAGACTTTCCAATTTTTCTAAAATCTTCTCAGATATGTTTATTTCCTTCTCTTCCGTCGCCTTCTGCTTTTCTCCATTTTGTTTTATTTTTTGGCTTCATTTCTTTATCTATCTTATTATTAAGGTTATGTGCCAGGTTCATCACCCCAGCTTCCAGTGGTCCTGTCATGACCCACCTGATACCTTTGCCCCTTCTTATCCTCTTGAACGATATCGTTTATGATATCTCACTATTGGATGAATTCTTAACCTCTGCTTTCTAAACCCTGACTTTATATATATGTTTCAACATACATCAAGCTATTTCCCCACGACCCTATGAGAACCTTTTCATCCACACATTCGCCCGTAGAACATGCCCATCTACCATCTTTCCCATATGTTTCCACGCTCTTTCCGCTTATCACCACTATCGCTTTTATTTTCCCTTTTCCCTTCTTTTTATTTAAAAAAAAACAATCTGCTACTTGCCCGTTCTCTAACATTCGCTGCCCCGTTAGTTGGGACGCCATTATAACACCCACCCACCTATCTATATTCCTCCATTATGGACTCTCACCCGAAGCTTCGACGAGAGGTATTTATGAGCATGGTTTGAACCCATCTCACGCGCCAATCTTACCAGTAGGTAGGAATTACCTCTAAAAACATATATATAGGTTCTGATATCTATCTGATGTGGTGACGCACTGAACTAGCTCAATCTCAAGGTTGGGGACATCAGTCTATCTAGAGAACAAGGCTATAAATTAACCAACACTGTCCTACGCACATATTTATTTAAGATAGCTTAAAGCTCAAATCTTTAATCTAACCCGAGTCTGATGGGATTTATTCTACTTGATCATATACCTTCCCAATAAATCTCTTCTGAACCTACATATAGGATTGCTATGCAAACACTCAGGCCATCCATTATCATACACACACATATATCACTTCATTCATCCACACACCAAATAATGCAAATACATATATATGTGAGCGGTATGATTAATATAGTCATATATCCTAACTTTAAATATAAAATTTTAATATAGCAATCAACTGAGGTAACACGAATTCTTTATTGAGATACATATACTGAAAATAGTTGGTGACGTGTCACTTTACCTGGACTCTCGCGATTAAACAAGTCATGTATTGACGTCTGGCCCTGAACTTGATCTGGTGGATCTCACGGATGGCAAACAGTTCCAATGGTCGTTAGGTCCGGCGACAGGTTTCAGAGGTGGAGTAGTTGGTGTACTCTTTCGAAAGGTCTAAATCTCGAACGATTTTGGTCAACATTTCCTCTATGGAACAAAATCTCTTGATTTATTATGATAGTTCGCAAGTCCGGTCAGGTGAATTCATGATGAGTATCCTCGGAGTCGAGTAACGACTAGCCCACAATCCAATTACCCCGACATTTTCTGAAAAAAAAATATTAAAACTTCTTAAGAAAAATCTTTGGATCCTCCTGGTTAGGATTCAAGCCGCTTCTCTCCTTTTTTTTCCCCTTTTTTCTCCCACTCGAGTGCAAGACAAAGAGGCAAAGTTCTTTTGTATTCACCTTTAACTCTTCAAAATCTTTCTGTATATTCCTACGCCGCTGACCAGTCCTTCCATTGATCTTCAACACAAAAAAAAACTATATCCACGACCAGTTTTCCCGCTTCCCGGCGCCAGTTATTGCCAAACCGCCTACAGCAATTCACTCATCCTATTTCAGTCCTCACATGTTCACAAGGTGACTCAACAAAAGAAAACATGTGTTACCAAAATTATTAATAAACTCAAAAAAAAACTATGTGAATAAAATCTATCTAAGAATAATTAATTGCGCTTTATACAGCTCTACATATATAAGTGATCGCAACCCCTCCAATACTAACTATGTATTTTTATACTCACACATACGCTATATCTACATTACTTGTAACCGGGTTCGAATGACCGTTTACATATATTCTTTTATTTATTTGTTTATACATGGTCCCTACATTAACACTATCAATCATGTCATATTTTACATATGCGTGTATTCGAACCCGTTCGTTACAATATATATATATATATATATATAATAGAAAAACTGGAAATAGCAACTTAAAATAGGTTGAAATATTTTGATATATATAATCAAAGTTTAAACTTAAATAACTTTAATCTAATAAACAATAATTGAAGGGCTTTATTCCACATTAGTTTGCCCACCAACACAAACTGTAGTTTAGATCTGAGGGATAAACTTGGAAGTTTTTAGATTCTATTCAGGCATAGGATGGTTTTGATGTAGCTTGCTGTTAGTCAGTCTAGATAGTCATTCAATATTGGTCAATAAAATGATATCTGACTATTGTTAGCTATAAAAAAGATCACAGTTTAATATGCTTTTGATTATTTAAGGATATATACACTGTTTATCAAATCAAAATATACTATTGTAATGAGCTATGATATTCACCACTGAAGTGCCTTGTGCAAGGGTAGGATGATGAATTCAAGAGATTAAAGTCTATAGATCCCAAGCCACACTCTAATAATTGCATTGCTCAAACATTATATAATTTCTTGGGTGACAAACATTGCTTTGATGAATTAACGCAGTGGCAGAAGGGCAAATATGAGAGCTAAAGATCCATAGATCGTAGCTAAATTCTGCCACTTATGATTCTCAAATACTATATGATTTTCTGAGTAACGAATCATGTGATCACTTTTGGCTTGCGTGATTTAGTGCAGTATTAGAGTGGTAGTATTTTAGCTAAAGATTCATGAGCACAGCTTAATTCTATAGCTACAATCCTTGATCAGCACATGATTAATCAAGCAGTAACCCTTTAATTGCTTTTTACTATTGATTCATAGACACTGAACTTATGATTTATCTTTGTCTTACCCAATCATCTCAGGTTTAAATGTGAACAAGCCATTTTTTTTTATTAGAAAAAAAAACCCTTTAGATAAAACAATTAAAAGATTAAATGCAATTAGCAAACTATAATATTTGTTTTGCAGTTTTATTTTATAAAATAGTTTAATGAAGAAAGAAGTCAATAAAGTGATCAGTTTTAAAATATCACGAAAAATAAATTAATGAAAATGCAAAATATTTATTTTTGTTAAATAAAATTAATCTCTTTTGAAAAACATTTCTTTTTTAAATTTTATTAAACGGTTTAATTTAATTATTTTTTTTTGTTTTCATTGAAAATAAACTCGAATAATCTTTCCTCTGAAAATTTTTTTTTTTGTTTATTTTTAATCTCTATTTTTTTTAAACAGAAAAAATTTAAAATATTTATTTATGTTGCAAGAGGAAGTTCATCTGAACAGTATATATATATATCTTGAATATTAAGTATAAATAATTCTTTTACATCTTGCTACATATTAATACAGTATTAATAATAATGAAGAATCATGAGATATAATGTGTATTAATTCGGTTCCATACTCATAACTTTAGATTTGAATCTGTCCAGGATATTAATCTTTTTTCAGATTTCATACAGGTTTAATTCATTTTTATAAGTCTAGCTAGACACCCAATATTAGTTAATAAATCCAGAAGTAAAACAAAGAGCAGTTAGGAAACCCGTTGAATATTTTTTCAACGTCATTTTTCTTCTAAAAGATGTTGTTGGACAAAAATTTGCCCTTTGGTAAACTATTTAAAGAATTTTTGTACTTCCACCTAAATTTATATGTATGAATGTAATTTTATAATAATTTATATAATTTTTTTTCATGTGCCATAGCATCGGCCTGGAAGCGTTAACCCGCTAACCCGGGGCAACTGCTTGTAAGACAGTTGTGCTGACTCTCGCCCACCAACGCTTGACAGTACGTTATATAATTTTATGAGATATAATAAAAACACAACCAATAATTGAAACATAAAATGTTAAAATCTTTAAGATCAGTTTTAATGATTAATCTTATTTTACTAAAATTTAAACTTCATTATTTACAATTGACTGATGATTTAGCTTCTGATTATAATGATTTAAGTTAAATGACTAAAATAATAATAATAATAATAATAATAATAATAATAATAATAATAATAATAATAATAATAATAATAATAATAATAATAATAATAATAATAATAATAATAATAATAATAATAATAATAATAATAATAATAATAATAATAATAATAATAATAATAATAATAATAATAATAATAATAATAATAATAATAATAATAATAATAATAATAATAATAATAATAATAATAATAATAATAATAATAATAATAATAATAATAATGATAATAATATAGAAAATTGTTTTGGGTATAAATATATGCAATCATAAAACATACGTTGCGTTGGGGCACAACACAAGTTAACATTCTAATATAGCCAGCAAATTAAAAAATGGGAGAAAATATAAGTATTTTGATATGAAGATCTCATTAGTAAGAAAGAAGAAAAAAACTTACTAGGTTCAAGAGCTATAACAATGATAAATGAGGTATTATGGAAATGAGTATTCCAAAAGTTAATAAATAAGGTAATATATGACCCAGTACTGAAAAAATAACCTAGAAAGAGACCACATGTGAGATGGATAGATGAAATAAGAAAATGTGCAGGGGTGTCGGGAGAAGAGAAGCTAAAGATTGGAGAAGATGGATTAAACTTTGGAGAGACCTTCCATCCTGCAGTGGATTGATAATGGTTGATGATGACGATGATGATGACTGAAAAATATTGACAATTGGAAGAAAAAATGGAAGAAGAAATTATAGCTACAGAATTGACTTAATGGCAATGAATTGCAGGGAAATCAAGGATAGAACAAAAAAAACAATAATGATTTCAAGAATAATGAATAATAAGCACACTATAGTGAAAAAAATCAAACTGACAATTGTAATGGTATAAAAACATATAAAGAATGTGCCAAGAAAAATTATGAAAACAAATAAACTGGATCTACCAGAAAAGAAAGAGGGGAATCTTTAAAAAATAGTAGCATAAAGGAATTAGAAAAAGAAATTTTTAAAAAAACTTAAGGAATGACAGAAAGCATGACAATTTGCAAAAGATATTGCAAAACATTTTAGATTGATCACAAAATTTTAAATGTAAAACCAATAAGGTTTTTTTCTTTTATTCATGTAACTGTTTTATAATAATGAATATATTTCTCAATAATGGAATAAATGATTCATTTATTTAATTATATAACAACTACTCTAATTATCAATGTAATTATCATAGTTCATGAGATAGTATTAATGTTTCCATTAAAACTAGTAGTTAATGCAGCTTTTTTTCCATACTTATAACTAGATGTTTCAATTCATTTGAATTTTTTTTCAGAGAACTAAAGCTTTCAAATAGTTTATGATCATTTTTAATTAGTGAATCTAGATACACATTCAATTATTAGTCAGTAACTAGATATCTAACTATCATTAGCTAGAGAGTGTGGCACAAAAATCTTTCAATAGCTAGAAAATGGCAAGCCTTGTATTTAATGTGTATGCTTCATTGCTCAGATGTTAGAGAATTCCAGAGTGTTAGCAATAGGCAAAACTCTCTAAACAGTAGTGCCACTCAGTGCAAGCCAGAGTAATCAATGGATGCCAGAAGGCTTGTGCATAAAATATCTATCTAGTGCCTACTCTGTATGGAGAGTTTTGCCTGTTTTAATAAAACAGTTAGGGAGCAAACACAAGAAATGGTGATCTTGTGATGTTTAGTGGTTTAATCCCAGAGTGTATTTTTTCCTATTGTGAGCTATTTATGGTTGTCTTATCTTATAGTTTTTATCAACTTATATGAAATTTGTAATTATAAAGGCAAACTATTATATTTTTTAATAAAAACATTTTATTCACTACAATTAAAGTTTTGGAAAACTATGTTGTCCATTTTGAGAATTAGCTATAAAATTACAAAGAAAACATGAAAAATTGAAAATGAAAAACAATAAACAATAATTTTATAAACAAATCCAAACATTATTACTGTTATCCCGCAACTATATTTGAATCGATTCATTAACTCAATATATATATATATATATAATTAGAGGAGATTTGAACCCAGACCTTCAAGCTTTCTTTAGTCATCCACTCCTTTCTTAAATAATTGATATATATATATTCTAACTCTACTAAACTTTATTTATAATTTTCATTATTAATTATATTATATTAGTTATTTATATTAGTTAGTTGGTTATTATTCTTTCCAAACATTAACAATTAGTTGGTTGGTTTATCCGCACTTGTGCCACTAATTTTTATCTGGTTGGTTGCTATGGCAACCAAAATAAAAGCAACATATCTATTAATTTTCCAATATGATCTAAAATACTTTTCATGTATTATTATTATTATTATACAATTAGAAGTTTCAATCTCTTAAGCCATGCCACGCTTGTAATATTGATCATAATTGATCACCCCTTAATTTAAGAGCACTTATAAGAATGGACATTAATCTTAGGGTTCTCCAGTTATATTTAAGAAAATGCCCGCAGTATTGTGTTGTCGCTATATGACTGACATTCTGGTCTACTATAGGAAACATTTACTTTATTTAAATTCCGGGTATCCTCATCCCCATATCAACTATTATAATATTTAAAGAGATGATAACCAGATTCAATAACAATGCATAATTTTGAATAATACAGCCCTTTTTATCCAGAATCTCAGTCGGAATGATGAAAAGACAAGGGTGCTTTTGTGTCCTTTCCATCATCCATGACAACACAATCAATTTAACTAAGATTTATTACTTCAGACACTTCACTTAAATGTGTACGGAACAATGTGCAACCAAAGCTAGTAGTTTGGGAATAAAGTCATTTTTACACACATAAAATAAAATGTCTTGGTCTGAAGTTTCCAATCACATAAATAATTCTTATTAAAATCAAAATATAATGAAATATTCCAATCTGCTTAAATTTATCTGTCTGGTGAAGTAGAGTTTTAGGAGTTTAATGATTTCGGACTCAAGGAAAGTATTGCAAGTATTATGCAAATACACTTTTATTTAGCACACAAGAAAAAATGACTCTAAACAATGTGTCCAACAAGACTATAATTTATTATTAAAGCTTAACAAGATTATAATTTATTATTACAGTTTAACAGGACTCATACTCTTTATTCTTAAAGCACCCAAACAAACATATATAATTTATTCGATCCCATATGGATAAAACAACATGTAACTAACATTAATTTGTCTGGTACCTTTTTAGACCTGGATTAGAACTACTACATTACCATCTTTTTACAATTATGCAAATTGAATAAAAAAAAATACATATTATTATCGATACATCAACTCATCCGTTTAGTGTATCTTATGTGAACGGCTGCTTAACTTTATTAACTAACTATTTGTTTTAAAATAAAAACAATCTGATTCTAGGCAACACGTACAAACGATTTCTGTTATCATATCTTTAATTAAATGATAGTTTTTATTTAGATAAATTTAATATAATTTATGGGTTATTTATCAGTTTTTACACTTATATTTTAATGTTTACCTTAATAACAACTGAAGTTGTTATATACATCGTATTCCTCAGTATAAGTTATATTGTGAGTGCTACTTAATCATTAATCTGAATTAAACCTGGTATTTGAATCCTCCACTGGCAACAAGAATTTCTAAATCACGCAATTTTAAACTTATTTTCTCCATTGACTTACGTGCCGGGAACCATAAGCAATATTCCACCGCACAATCCAGATATTGATCATAGTACTAGCGCACTATTTATACTAAAATGGATCTTGAGGAATTAACACCTCCAATATACCCGTTATCTTGCCCTAACTTTCTAAACAAAACACAATAATCAACACCTTCCGTGGTGGAATTATCTCTATTTTTTCATGAGGAATATGGAATAACACCGAAGGTCAGTAGAGTTAACTACTACATTAAAATATTTTGGTGGTTTCTTGCCTTCACTTGGGCAGGCATAATACGAACACACAACGTAAATATAATCCTCTCCTGGGATTTAAACGAATGAAGTATACTATACATGCGCAGATAAATTCTTGATCGTCCTAACTATGAGAAGCTACATCACTTGGGCTGTGAAACATGCCCGAATACTTCAGATTTAACTATTCTCTAATGGAAAACAAAGCTTTTGGGGAAATCATTTTCATCCCACAAAATAAACATATTATAAAGATTACCTATGCTGATATTAAGCATATATTGATGCTTTATCTGGGCAAGACAAGCAAATACACTAATTATACTAAATTTATGTTACGGGTATACTTAGATCAACATCTGAAATCAATGGATATCACAGAATAAAAGTATAATAATTTTCATTTTACCAAAGGAACATTCAACAAGTAATTGGTAGCATATTATCTCTAACTAAATAAAGTGAATGTGTTAATAAAGAATAATTGGGAATAAGTTCATCAATTAATGGGCTGGTATAAATTTGTTTCAAGCTTTCAGGACAAGAAATATCTTGTATAGCAATTCTTTTTAATTACTTCTGATAATTTTTTTTTTTTTTTATACCCATTAAATATCTAAATATTTTCTTTCTTTTACGTATCTAACATAAAAAATTTTCTACCTACAATTGTATGTAATAATTAAAACATATTTTATAGATTTTTTTTTTTCCATGTCAAATATAAATTTAACCTAGAATAATTACATGAAAACATACCTTTCTGATTACAAGGTCATTTAAATATTACTTGACTATACAGCCTTTAACCTGTTGATATAAAAAAAATACACATAATTTTACAAATTAGTAAAAAAAAAAATCATTACTTAACAAGTGCTTATTATCTCACTAGAAAAATGTTTTCCGTTGGGCAATTTATCCAGATGAAGAACTTGATCCAGTCGTAGTTCACGAAGCAAATTTAAAATAAGAAACACTTTTATTATTTCACTTATATAAAAGTTGCCTCCATCCTGCGCATGCACCATAATGAAAGTAAACAAAGAAAAATATAGCAGCTGTTGGATGTTAACTTCTTCCTTTTGAATTAAACTGCTATACTTTGGGGATCCAAGAAAATAAATACATATTCTAACGTAGACGAATATTTTATTCCTAAACGATAACACACACAATTCCTTTTCCTTTTCTATTATTGATGATACGTACCTATTTTTAGCTAGCTGGCTTATGAATAAAAAAAATAATGCGCGAATTTTCCAAGATACTATTATTATAATGACTGCAATATGACTCACTGGATATGAAGTTTTAATGACTCCAATTGATATATAATATAACATATTATATTATGGTTATAATTAAGTCACTAATGTTTTTAGTTTTTTTAAGTTCCTACTCTGGGAATTGTAATTTTCCTTAAATAGGGAATTCTCCGTAAAATGCACACATATATCTCTTCCGATATTTGCCTTGAGAAAATGTATATATTTTTTTTTTTAAAAAAATATGCAGGTGCATAAGTAAATATCATTTATCATTAATATTATTTCCAGATAATTTTCAGTGAATAAAACATATTTTAACGTGGAGAACTTACATTATTTTCGGCAGTAAAGGCAGACAATTTCTTTGTAGAGAGTGCGAAATTTTCCTAGTTAACTCTCCTTGGCTTTTTATACTATGTCCTTTAATTATAATTTTTCTTTTATACCATGAAAAGGTCCTCATTTATTAAACAAGGTAAAGTTAACAAATAATTGATTATTTCCTGGAAATTTACTTATATTACTTAATTTAAATATAATGACATTTTCCGTGATTGCTGTAGTTAATATGGTCATTTTGAACTTTAGCACAAAGATAGCATATTTTTACGTATAAAAAGCTTTAAATAGGTCGATAGCAACAGAAGATCAGGATGTCCCACCAAAAAGGATTAGCAACACATTATATTATTAAAAATTTTACTTGACTTATATTTATTTCTGCAATTAAAAATGAAAAAAAAATCTTGTTACCGAATTTCAGCACTGCTCCTTCTCTTTTGAAAAACTAAAGTCAGACAATCCTTCTTAAAAAAAAAATTGGTGGTCTTGTTTTAGCGACCTCTTACAGAAAAATAATCATTTAATTATACCATAAATAAAAGAAAGGAAAAAAACCCATTACAATCATAGGTTTTCGGGGATATTTACCTGATTACAAAGTAATTTGACAATATAAAAAAAAAAAAATACATTAAATTAACAATCATTGAGCGTATAATTTTTTAAACATTATATATAAAAAAAAACTACCAGAAGTTATTGTGTTTTATGATAAGACACTCATCCACTCTCCTCTCTACCCATCTAAAAATCAATTACTGTTTATGATATGTGCTTTTATACTATATTACAATTGCTCTTATTGTTAATATTATTTTTAATTAAATTATTCATGCTCTTCTTCAAATGACATTGAATTACTAAATTTATTAATAATTTGCTTAAAACATCGTTAAAGTGAGTAAATAGCATATTTTATTAATCACTTAATATTATTATCATTTTATTTTTATTTTCTAAAATTGGATAGCATTACTTTCTCGTGGAATAATACAAAATAAAACCAAGTGTCAATAACACTAGGTTACAATAT
>JAQFVV010011547.1:0-13253 GCA_028023455.1 Epiperipatus broadwayi | reverse complement strand
ATATATATATATATATATATATATGTGTGTGTAAAATAAAGGAAAAGTAGAAATAAACACAGACATAAATTTTTGTAGATATTTTTCTATATTTCCTAAAATAAAATAATAATAGGTAAATGGTTAAATAACTCTGGGTTTAAATTAAAATTTTGTTATGGATTAAACTTTCAAAATGGTCTGATAAATAATATTTGTAATTCTGATTTTGAAATACAAAAAAAAAAAAAACAAGCATAATTTATTTTTAAAATCTTTTAATTAAAACTTTACAAAATATCTTTTTAAATTAATGCTTGTTTGCATTTCTACTATGTAGTTAAAAATCTTTGTAGATTAAAAATTCTAAAGGATTATCGCACCTTTGGTCAAATTTCAAAGATTAAAGTAAAAACATGAATATCACACTTTGATAGAAATTTCCAGCTTGTTTTCAAATGGATTAGACAGATTGAAAACAGCCACTGTGTTTTTGTCACCTGACCTAACCAAGGTTATAAAAGACTGATAAAAAAAATATCAGTTAGTTCTGCTTTCAGTTTTGTAAGAGTTGGTCAGAAAAGTTTTTAATATTTTAAGCAGTGGCCAACTAGGCCAACTGCAAAGTCTGGAATGTAGTTTTTTATAAGAGCTGAACAGAACAGTCTGGCTATTAAAAATTTTTGAGTGTCAGCAATTAGCTGACCAAAATATATAGCTGCAGTATGTTGTTGGCTGTAGCAGAGAGTTGGCAGAATAGCTACTACATGAACTAATGTAGCTGAAGGCAGGAGCTGCTACTATTTTCCTTCATAGGAGTTTTGATTGGCTTGAAGCTGGTTCACTTCTGAATCAATAGCCTGAAAAAAATGAAGACAAAATAGCTAGCAGGAGTTATACAAAGCTCCCTATGAAGATCTAAGGACAGTAGTAGATGCCTTATAGTTTACTGCAGAGTTTGGATTCATGAAGCCAGGATCATTTCAAGTGGATCAACTAGCTGATTAAATATGTTCTAGAAGACAGCTTGACAATTGCTTGGACTAGAAAAGGAATCACATGGTATGCCAACAAATTACCTGAATTATATACTTTACCTGATGATGACAACAAACCTGGATTAAATTTTTCCGATGGACCAAAAACCAAGCTTACCAAGAGAAAGTTTGAAGTATTTAGTGTACTTATGATGCTGTTCATCTATACATTCAGGGAACCACAGATAAACACATCACGTGTGTACACGGTGAGTTGTATTTATTAAATATTCCTTATAAAAGACATTTTAACTTGATAACTTAAAGTAAAATTTGCTTGAGTTAAATATCTAAAAGAGAAATGATTTGCTATATATATTTTGCAAAGAAATAATTTTCATATTCATTAAAAGAAGAATATATAATTTAAATGCAAGCTTAATTTTATTTGAATTAAAATCGAAAAAGCAAATCTTTTAAATTAGTCTAAAAACGCTGATAATTAATCAACAAGTACTTGTCAAAAATTGACTATTTTTTTTCTTAAGAAAAAAAAAAGGAACTTATAAACTGAAACTAATTTTAAATTATGTCTATATTTTGTTTATACACATGTATAGGTAGGAAATTTATGTAATTTCCGAAGAAATTAATTATGAAAATATAATACCAATGCTTGTCAAGTATAACACATATAAAATGTAATCATTTTTTTAATAATTATTTTATGTTGATTGAAATGTTTTCATTGTATATTATAAAACTCATGTCTGTGTACGGATCTATGAATGCGTTTATAGGTGCTTATTAAAAAGTAGTGCAATTAATAAAATAACTTGAATTTTGTAGTAATCCTGTAAATCACGCTGTGATGACCTTTATTATTGTGCATTATTCAAAATCAGAAATGTTATCCCAATAAGACCTTAAATATCATTTATTGTTTTGTTATTAATAAACTTATTTAATTGTTAAAAATTGTTTCAATCATCTCTAGGTCACATACAGTAATAGAGATTACGTTCTCTGAGCTAGATCCATGCACGGGATGAATATATAAATGGGGATGGGTATATTAGTGCTTTTGGGGCATCCAGAGATGATCAATCATCATCCTTGTTGGCACAAAAGAGGATACTCTTCAAAGCCCATGCACTATATTTTATTTTAGTTCAGTCTTGTTAAAAATTTAAGTTTATAGTTGGCCACTACAAATGGCCTGCATATTGATGATGATCAGCATGTTTTAAATGTCCCAGCATTATTGTTTTGATTTCTGATTAGTGTGTATTTTAATAGATGGGCACTAAGCTGGTGCATCTAAGTTATGTTTAAATAATTGCCCAAGGTGGTAAAGGCCCAATAGTTAGCCTGGTCTACAGAAGACCCATTTCCAATCCAGTCGCAAGGTTGACTGTTGATTTACTGTACAGATTTGACTATATTTATTGTGAGATCATTCATGAAGATGAATGATTATTTATTTTGAGTATTAGTAATACTTATAAATTACGTTTGATAATGCTAGTTTGATATATGATTGATGTATATTTTAATTATTCCCCTCTTCTGAATTAGCTGGCTAATCTCTCAATGATCTCTCACAGATTTTTAGATCTCCATACTCCCTTTAAATAGTTTATACTCATATGCAGGTATATGTCTAACATATATAATTATATTGATATTTGTATTTACATGTGATATACAAACAATTTAATGGTAAAAAATATTATATTTTAAATTCTTTAGTAGCTTTGTCAACTATGTAGTAATCCTCATCGGCTTTAGGTGAATTTCAAATTTTAAATGTTAAGTAAATTTCCGTAAGCTGTGCATAGCCATATTTGCAGCCTACCTATTAATAATAATATCCTTATATTTATCTATTAAAACTGCCTTTTCAATTTTCTTCTTTATACGTATTCCTTTCTTCCATTAATTTTTTTTTTCCATTATTATTAAATGTAAACCTATAATTAGTTAAGATCTTTTCTTCATGGTCAAAGAATACTGAAGCTGTATATTAATTGATTACTTACATTATTTTTAATCCGGTTATATAACAACTAATGCTCCTTTAATCTTTTTCCCACAGAACATATCGATTCACCCAATATATAATTTATATACATTACAATATGAAATCTGATAAATTATAGGTTATATCTTTTGCATTTTAGGGAACTATAATCTTAGAATTATTAATCAATCGATTAACATTAGAAGAAGCACAAATGAAATATTATACTTTTCTTTAAATATATTCTTAATTAATTTAGATTGTGACATTATTTACAAATGGCATAGACAAACCATTTTTTATTATCTAAGGTAACATTGTAAACCCCCTTCTTTTTATTAAATGAATTAACTGGAACATAAAATTTGACATTTTAGTCATAACCAACCTTTTAAAAGTTCATTAGCAAAAAGTTCAATATTTAAAATTCTTATCATTCCTATATTTATATAATTTATCATTGCGATGCAAAAACAATTTCAGACTTGCCATTTTATGTATCATTGCCAACACGTGATTTAAAATGAATATATACTCTTTCTCTAATAGGTTTAAAAATTAATTTATAATTTAAATCAGTAGCATCTCTATATATTTGTAAATCCAAAAATTTTATTTTTCCATTTTGTTCATTCTCAATAGTCCATTTTAAATTATTTAAATTATTCAGTTTAAATAAAAGAACATCGATAATGTCTTGAGAACCACAAACAAAAACATCATCAACATATCTAGTATAAATTTTAATACTTTAAAGTTATAAGAATTAAATATAATATCTTCATATTTTGATAATGTAAAATTATAAATTTGTGCAACCATAGGTAATCCCATTGGCCATCCTTTACACATTTTATAAAATTTATTATTAGATGGTGCTTTCCTAAAGGTTTGTGATGATGGTTTTCTAGATGCACCTTTTATATTGGACTATTTCCATCATCTAATATGTACGTTGAATGTCTTTAGAAAAGTCCAATTTTATTTAAATATTCCAAATATCGCTCAACTGTTAGTAATATCACAGCAAACAGGTTAGGATATGCAAAATGTTTTGAGAGGTATTTTTTCCCCTCTTATTCAGGTGTTGCTGGCCTGACCAGCGACAGTACTAGCATGGGATTCAAACCTGGGTCCTAGATTCTTGATTATTGAGTTTTAAGATAACACTCTAATCAACTGAGCCAGTTGGTTAGAGTGTTACTTTAAAATGTTTTATGTAAGAACAGTGTAATATAGTCTTATAAATATTAATGCCCAAATCATTACCATTAGCTACAAAGGAAATCTCTTTAGCTAATTATTAAATATTATTTATAAATTCAGACTTTGACAATATGGGAAAATAAAATTTGTTGTATACAAATTTTCCAACAATAAACCATTGATGGTTACTTTTTTTATTATACATAAATGTCAAATGATAATTAAAATCTAATGGCCATTGAAGAAGATATTCTTTTGCTTGAAAATAAATAAAAATTTGGGCATTAACATTTGTGTGACTTTGCCATACTGTTTTTATATAAGATTATTTATGTGATTTAATAATTATTTTCAATAAAAAAATTCCAACAAAAGAGCTTTTATAGGTTAATGGAGAAAACTTATTTAGTCTCAGGGATTGTCAATATGTAGTAGTTGATAGTTTCTTGGCAACATCATAGGTTAAAGGGTAGCTCTGTTTACATGGATATAAACCCCAACAAAAGAGCTATTATAGGTTAATGGAGAAAACTTGTTTAGCCTCAGAAGAATTGTCAATTAGTAGTAATTGATAGTTTCTTGGCAACATCAAACGCTAATAGTCATCTCTGTTTACATGGAAATAATGTCATTTCTATTACTTATTATAATAACAATCCATAGATAAATTCCATTTAATATATATATATATATATATATATCATCTGTGTGTATGTGTAAGAGAGTAAACATAGGACCACATTAAATCTTTTACACTGCACATTTTTTTGAAAGCATCTAGTGGCCATTTGGATTATATTTGTAGCATTTTATATTAAATCTTTATTCTATAATATTTTTCCATAACTTTTACACTGTTTATTAGATATATAATTTTACAAATGAAAACATAAAAAAAAATATTTCAACTTTTGCAAACACAGAAAAAAAGTAATAAATTTAAATACATAATCAGAACAATGGTTTCTGTTCTTTTGCAATTGCTAATAACAATATTTAATAAATGAAAGAATTTTGTTTTAGCTCTATTTCTAAAATATAAAAGAATTATTGTAAAGCATCATATCACACTGAAATTCTGTGTTCACATTTAAAATTACACCTATAATCATTAAAAATGATAAAAATAACTATTATGGAGATATTCTTTTTTCAGTATAGTCATAGCCATCTGTTTTATCTTGATTATGCTTCTCTTGATGGTCTTTTTAAAAATAAAATCTAAATGTAATCATAATTTTGCAAAAATAATTATAAATATCTAAACAAATAATGTAAAAAATTCAATTTTTTTAATGTCAAAAAAGACCACTTACAAATATTCTTACAAACAGTTTTGGCACCTCAGAACAATGAATCTACCAATTAGCAGTGTTGGCCTGTCATTGCTATTGGATTCTTTGACAATACTGACATCTTCAGATGTTTTCAACTAACAAATCAAAATATATTTTTAATCCAATTTCTGCCATCAAATGAATGTTAAATCAGTAAGGGTAAGCTGGAAGTGAATGTAGCACCATTTCCATTTGAATAGCCGCATATTATGGATGAATGAATCAACACACTCAGAGCAAAGATCTCTCCATAGAGAATAGTCAGTGAACTGACCTTCCAAGTTAGACAACTGGCTATTGATAAAAAATTTAACAGTTTTTATCCTATTTTATTTTCTCATTATGAATAGCTAGGAACCCATAAAAGTATAGTATACAGATTTGAATGCTAAGCCAAAATGTAGCAACAATAATAAATTACTCTAGTCAGGAACCAATTCTATTACTGAAATTAGCATCCTACTGCTTTGAAGCTGGATCTTCCATTATTAGAGAACTCAATATAAAACAACTTGGATACTTGAAGCTATGTTCTAATAGTGTGGTAAAATATCTATTTCAGCATTGTGATTTTTCCATTGCTGAAAAAAAAATTCTTATCAGGATATAGAATTACAAACACCAGGACTTGCCAAGACATCAACCACAGTCTGTCATCAGGGTCTCTGGCAGTCAACCACGAAGCTTATGTGAACATTGACAAATTATAGTGATAAATTCAGAGCTGATTTGAATATAAAAAATAATATTAAACCAAAGAAAAAAATTCAAAATTATTTTCCTCTTTAAAAATAGTTACATTAAAAATAATTACTTGCTGCTATTGTCGATCTCAAAAATAAGCCCAGGTTGGAAAGAACTGAAAAGAATTAAATTATTTTTGTATAACACTAGAGCTAAGATTGCCATTTTCCTGAGGAGAAACGAAAATAACTTGTCCCGGAGAAACAAGGATTTTAATGAACTGATTTTAAAACAAAGAAGTTGTGACGTTTTAAAACACTTCATATAGTAATCTAATAATTATAATTTAATAAATATTTTATAAAGTAACATGGATAAATTGTAATACTGGAGAGAGCTAAGGTAATTTAATAGTAGTCAGTAAAATGTCTTCGACAGTTCAGAAAAATCCATCAGTTCATAAGTATCTTTTAAAAACGTCACCAATATTTGTAAATGCCTAAAAAGCCTCTATTAAAAAACAAACACCAATTTGTAAGTACATTCTAAAAAAAACCAGGACTTTGAATTGTTATTATAACATTTTTTTTTTGGTATTCCAGTTAGAATCCTTGAAAAAAAAACGTAGTCGCCCTCCAATACACTTTCACCAAAAAAGCCACTTCAACATCTAAAAGTTTGGCTACCCCTGATATACACCATAGTGGCTTGATACAAATTAAAATACAGTATTACAAAAATGGTTATCAATTACTTAATAAGTAAGCTAATATAAGTCTAACTGTATACAAGTCTAATTTGATTCCACAAAATATTCATCTAATGATTACTCCTAATAATTTTATTTATATTTTATTTTCTAGAGTAACCACTAGAAGCAAAATGGCAAGAATGAAGAAGAATATAATGTGTCTATTATAGTTGTGGAATATAAAATGCTTCATTACTAATACAAATATTAAAACAGGCAAAAACTCTCCATACAGTAGTACCACCCAGTGCAAGCCAGAGTAATCAATGGATGCCAGAAGGCTCATGCATAAAATCACTATCTAATCCCTCCTCATCCAATGTCCCCAGACTAGTTTTAGCTTGTAACTTTCATCAGTGAGGAGCTTTGGATCTGAGAGCACTGCACATAGATCTTAGGATCCAATGCAATCCTCCAGCAGCCACCTTTTATCTCTAAATTAACTACAAAACTATGAGTCTAAAATTGAAAATAAAAATATTTTCAGTCCAAGCTCATTAGGCTTATATAGTTATATAGTCATATATGATCATATAATGTTTAGTGGTTTAATACAAATGTTAATGTACCTTGAGTTAAACATAACTAAATTTGAAGCAATTTTATCTCCAATCATCATGTGTAATACATTTTTTACTACACCTACCATTCTATAGATAAAAATTAACAATTAATCTATGATAGGAATATTTCAAGAATAACTTCCTTCATTAGTTGCTCTAAAACACTGTCAATAGCCTACACAAATATAACTGTTACTTGATTTACATTGATACTATAATGGTGACTGATTAAAGATTAAATTATAAATGATTAGGTTTATGCGGAATAGGAAAATTTCATAATAAATAGTAAAAATGTTGCGTGCAGTTTGGCACAGTAGTAGAGTGCCTGATTTGAAATTGAAAGGTCCTAGGATTGATTGTGGCAATCGCAGGTCTGGCTTGAACTTTCTACAAACTCCCAAATAATAAAACCATTAACCTTTTTATAATAAATAATCGTAGAATTAAATAATGGCACTTTCTCACCAAGTCAGACACTATTATAAACAAGATGTTCCAGTGGAAAGATGTTGGTGACTAGTTTACTTTCCAAACTGCCTTTGGTACCACTTAATACATCACATGATCACCATTCTTTATGATTACACAAGCTGTTTACACAGAGGCTAAACTCTTCATATAGTAGCACCACTCCATGCAAGACAGAGTAATCAATGGACTCAAGAAGGTTTAGGGTAAAATCCCTATCTAGTGCCACTCATCCAATATTTCCAGAAAGCCACAAGCTAAAAACTAGTCTGGGGGTACTGAATGAGTAGGCACTAGATGGGAATTTATGCAAAACCTTCTTGCATCCATTGATTACTCTGGCTTGCACTGAGTGGCACTACTGTATGGAGAGTTTAACTTCTGATCCACTTCTGAGTCAATTAATGTTATATGGGGAGCAGAGCTTACCTATTTAAAAGTGCTAGCATGTCTGGATCAATAGTTATGACATGAAATGGGACAGTAGGCCTCATATTTTAACCCATGATAAAGTGAGTTCTAAGATTGAATTTTGTTTTTTTCAGCAAACTATTATTATTAAAATATTTTAAATGATGCAGACTTATATAGCAGTGAAGCCATAAGTCATAACGTAAGAACATTTTCAAGTGGCAAGCCAGAATATTTTACCTAGTACAAAGGGCACTGAAAACACCATTTACAATGATATGAAATGAACTGTCATATTTCCTATTGATCTAGTGGATTCAGTTATGGTAGAACCTTAAAATTTTTGTGGTGAATATTTTATTACTGCAGACAACTTTAAGAGAGAACCAGCCATCTTAGTAATGGACATGTAATACGAAGTATCGATATATGTCAAGTAGTCATTATATTTTTTTGACTTGTTGGCAATATTGCCCTCTGCAATTTGTTTCCTTTTTAGGTAATACGGCATACAATGATTGGAGAAGACATCTCTAAAACTTTAATTATTGGTGGAGTAGACACCTTCAAAGGCAAAATATCAAAAATCCTAGCAATGAATCAATATCTGAAAGTTTAATATTTAAAAAATAGAATCAAAAAATATTTATAAATCTAATATATCCAGGTTGTAAGGTCAGTGCAAGTAGATATGGGATTATGCATTACATAATGAGCAATATAAAGAATGAATCGCCAAATTAAAATTTTAAAAATAAGTAATAATACATAAAATGACTCAATACTAACTTAATTTTTTTAAACTTTGCATATATTTGCATAAATATTGGACAACCTGGGGGCTACTTCATAAAGAGTGGGTGTTAAGACGTATGAGAACCGTGACTCTTGAAAGCCTCAGCCTATGGTTTAAAAAGATACTAAATATTACGCTTTGTGTTTATAGCGCTAGTATTGAATTGTAAAATGATTTAGTAAATATTTAGAAAAATTAACAGCAGAACAGGTTATTTTTCATGTTACAAATATTTTATTCAACTAAGAGCTTTCAATACTAAAACGTATCGCAACTGATAGCATTATACAATTAAAAGTTCATTTTAAAGTTATTATGCAGATGATAAATAGAATTAAAGCATAAAATGAATTTAAAGTTAATTCGATTTATAAATATAAGCAAAACAACTTTAAAATGAGTTTAACGAACTTTAATCGTATAATGATACAATAAATATTATAAAACGTGTAAAAACTTGTTCTACTGTTGAATCTATAAATATTTACTAAACCCATTACAGTTAGTACAGAAAATAGATCAAATAAATTCTTATAGAAATATATAAAATATAAACCTCTAAAATGTCTGAACTGATTATCTACGTAATAAAGATGCAAAAGGAAAATTTATGGTTCAGTAGAAAGGCTCAAACTTGAATCGGAGGGAGAACGAAGGCTTTAGCAGCAAATTCCAATAAAAATTATTTTAAAAATAATTGGTTGGACTCTGTAGTATTTGTGGAAAATTTAGATATGGGCATATTGTATATGTATATTGCGGAACCCAGGCTGCCATTTGATGACGACTTTTTTATTTAGGTACTTACAACTTGAAGATCGCTTTCAAGTGAAGGAAGATTACAAGAATTAGAAGAACAGTCTTATATTAAATGGGACATTATTGACTATGTGAAGTTAGAAGAAAAGGTGAAGAAACAATTGATTTAAAAACGTGCACATATACTATAAAGGCAAAAATATTGAAAAATACAAGTGGAGTAGGATTCATTATAAATAAAAAATGGAAGAACAATATTGTGGAGATTGATGATGTATCAGACAGAGGGTAAAGATTAGCTATACAACTTAATAGCAGATACACTAAAATGCAGATAATTCAGGTTTCTCTCATAGTGATGAAGTAAGAGAAGATTTTTAGTATGGATGCTACTAAAAGCTTTGACAGAGTGAAACAACAGACAAAAAATTATAGTGGGAGACTATCATTACTAGAACTGGCAAACAAACGAAGCACGAAAATGCTGTAGGTAATTTTGGTTCATGGTAATAGAAATGAGAGAGGACATAGACTTGTGGAGCTGCTAGAAAATGAAAAACTTTATAATATGAATTATTTTTTCGAGAAACTTCTACAAAAGGAAATGGACATGGAAGCATCCAAATGTAGGTAAAAGCAGAATTGAACTATACTTTGACTAACGAGAAAATACATATTTCAAGACTATAATGCCTCTTAATAAATATATTTATAAAAGTGCATACTCTTTACTTAAAGTGAATATATATTAAAGGCCACAACCTTAAAATTATGTGCCTGAAAAACTAACAATAGGGACCTCTGCAAATCTTTAATATAAGATTTAACACATGAAGTGATCATCAATTAGTAATATAAGTGAAAAAAAAAAACCTAGAGAGACAAAAATTATTAAGAAAAACAATATTTACAGTTGATATTCCTAAACTTCAGAAACATTCTAATGGATTTAAATTATAACTTACAAATCGGTTTCAAGGATTAGTAGATTTTGAACATAATTCAGATTTGAATGAAATAATATGAAAAAAAACAGATACACTTCTAAAAACTGCAATAAAGGTAGAGCTGGTAGAAAAACTAAAGAAATTGACCAATCAAATTTCCAGCTTGAGACTAGAGAATTTATGAAGAAAAGAAGGAATATAGAAGATATACAAAAATGATGAATTAAAAATGACCAAATATCTCGAATTTTGTAAAATGATGCGGAAAAGAATTAGAAAATGATAGAAGAAAGTACAACTGGGAACTAGCAAGCAAAGCTGTAGAAGAGAATAAAAGTGTTAAGAGGTAAAACAACATTTTGGTATTGGTGGGAAATTTATACCTATAATAAAAAAAGATGGAATTATTACTAATGATGAGACATCATCAAGTGGGTAGAAGAACTTATAAAGAATTACACAGGAAGAAATAATAGTATATCCTACATCAATTACATCTTCTGAATTGCCTAGAATTTTAAAATGAAGAAGTGAAACATGCAATTAAATATATGAAGAAAGGAAAGATTCCAGGTAATGATGGAATTACACTTGATATATTAAAAGTAGCAGGTGAAGAAATAGATTTTTTTAACAAAGTTATATACCAAATGTCTAAATGATAAAGATGTACCAGATGATTGGAAAGTGCAGCATTAATATTAATATTAAAGATAGGTGAGAAAGAAGATAGATTAGAAATTACAGACCTATCAGCCTTTTACCAGTTCTAGAGCAATTTTTTTACCAAGATAATTACAATTTGTATACAGAGAAAATTGGATTTCCACCAATGAAGATAACAAGCTGTACTTATATCATATTCAGGTATTAAGAGAAGTTATAGAAAGTACAAATGAATATGAGCTGCCATTACGTATTTGGATTTATAGATTATGAAAAGGCATTTAATTCTATAAACATTTCTTCAGTGATTGAAACATTGGATCATTAAGGTATAGATCCAGGACATATTGTCAGATTTGAAAGAATATTTATAAAAATGCACTAGTAACAATTAGATTACATAATGATACTGGGAAAGTCAACATTGAGAAGAGTGTAAGATAGTGTGACTCCATACTCTCTAAAACGTTTTACAGTAGTGCTGAAGTAAGTATTTTGTGGATTAAACTGAAGCTAAAGGAGTGAAAGTCAAATGGAGATTATTTAACATTTAGATTTTGCAGATGATGTAGTTGTTTTTGCAAATAATACTTTAGAGCTAAATGGAAATGTCGCAGGAGTTATCAGTATGAAAGTGGGAAGTAGGACTAAAGATAAATATTAAAAAGACTAGCAAGTAATGTTTAATTAATTTTATCAAAATATAAAAAATAAAGATTGATTATGATGAGTTAGAAGAAGTTAACAGTTACAAATACCTTGGTCAGATTATTAATACAGATAAAAACATAATGGATCAAATTGATCATAGAATTAAACTTGGTTGGAGTGCTTTTGGTAGAAATAACTTGATACTAAAAGGAAATATGCCTATGTGTTTGAAAAGGAAGGTTTTTAATAGATGTGTTTTACCAGTTCTTACTTATGGATCTAAGACTTGGACACTTAAAGAGAAGAGCAATACAGAGACTTCAGACTACTCAAAGAAATATGGAGAGATGTGAGCAAGCTGGGGAGTAACAAGAAGAGATAGAAAATACAATGTATGGGTAAGAGAACAAACAGGTGTTACTGACCTCATTGAAAAAATTAAAAGATTGAAGGTGAGTTGAGCTGAACATATTGCTAGAAGAGATGATAATAGATGGACAATTGAAATCTTAAACTGATTTCAAGAGATTGTAAAAGACCCAGAAAGAGGTCCACATGTTAGATGGATGAAATAAGAAAGTGTGCAGGGGTGATGTGGATAAGAGAAGCTGAAAATCGGAGAAGATGAATTGAACTTGGAGAGACCTTCATCCTGCAGTGGATTGATAATGGTTGATGATGATATTATTTATGCGTAATTTAATATAATTATAAAGGACTTGAACTTGGACATTCAAGCTCCCTATACCTATCCAATCTATTTTATACAACTGATATATATGACCACATACATGTGAAAAAGATAAATGATCTACAATATACATATTTCATGCTAACCCAGCACTTATCAGTTAGTCCGGATCACCATCTCCCACACATATATACAATCAACCCTCATTTTATATTAAAATAGCATATCTTTAAACTTTAATGGACAAGTTTCAATCTTCTCCACTTTAACTCTTCAGTCATCCATTTAATTACATTAAGTTACGTGTAGACAATATATATATATATATATATTAAGCCTGT
>JAQFVV010011546.1:0-13275 GCA_028023455.1 Epiperipatus broadwayi | reverse complement strand
GTATATGATGACACACTAATGTTGTATAATTACTAGCATGAGTTATGGTGGAATAAAGAAAATTATGACACTGCACTAGTTAGATCAAATTAATTTGCCATTTTAAGAAAATGAAATAATATAAAAAACTACCCTGGTTTTAGTGTATGCAAAATATATCAGTCAGATAAATTAATAAATAATAAAGTAATTTATTACTAAAAAAAATAAAACAATAGAGTATGGTTTGTAAAATGTTTGTTTTTATTTATATTAAATCAAACATCAGAAGAAATTCATTTCTGTTATTTTTCTATGCATTCCTTATAATTTATTTCTTCCATAGTTGAATATATATATATATATATATATATATATATATATATATATATATATATATATATATATATATATATATATATATATATATATATATATATATATATATATATATATATATATGCATATATTTGAAATATAACTGCCATGAAATTTATTTGTTATGAACAAATTATACTTTTAATTTTTGGCATTTTCAAATTTAAGTTTTTCTCTTTCTGTATTATTTTATAGCTTTTTATGTCTTATACTTATTAGTAAGGATGGCTATTTCTTTCTTTCAGAAAATCTTTGTTGTAAGTTGAATTATTTCTTCTTTCATTGTAAATCTTTTTTATTTTAATTATTATTACACAGATGTTGAATATAATTACATATATTCTTATTATCTTACTGTGTCAGAAAAGTATTCTTTTCAATTTATTTGAAAGATTATATTACTTTTTTTCCTAAAAGTTTGGCAGTAAGTTGCTGAAAAATTCACTGAATATAAGAACGGAAATGCTTTTTTGCTTTGATCCAGTGCTTTATAGTAAAAGCATGTTGATAATATAATGATTTTTTATAAATTTAGTAAATATAAGTAATTAAAAAATAATGATACTCTATACCTAACAGGATATCTAATTCTTATCCTATTCTAATTCATCAAACAATGGCAAGAAGGAGAGAGAGAGAAAACAAATCACAAATACATTTAATTTCAGTTGCATGCTAACTTTTTGACTTTATTTATAAATTTCTGCTTTGCCACCTCAACAACTTTATAAAGTAATTTTCTAACAAGCTAAAATTAAAATGACAATTGTCAAAATAATACTTTATTAATAATAAAATATTTTGTAGCCTCAATTATTTTCTTTCTGTGATTATTTCATTCCTTGTTTTTCATATATATATATATATATATATATATATATATATATATATATATATATATATATATATATATATATATATATATATATATATATATATATATATATATATATATATATATATATATATATATATATATATATATATATATATTATGAAAATGGTTACAACTTATCTTCACTCTGTCCCAGTATTTTTTAACAATGTTTGAATTAAGACCAAGTGATAGGCAAATAAATATTTTTATCTATTTTGAGAAATTAATTCTTTCTTTTTCTTATACATGATAAAAGAAGACAAATTAATTTTATACACATGAAATATATAAATCCTATAAACATACATATAAACTAATATGATTATCTATTTGTAAATTCAACTTTTCTTTAATGCTGTAAAGCAAATAATAATTAATTGACTTTTAAGACAGACATGACAAATGTCAAAATATATAAATGAGGTCAAAATAGTTGCCACTGCAGTGATGAAGTTGGAATAATGAAGAATAAAAAAATAATAAAAATGTTATATATATGTTGTGAGTTCAATTTGATGATCCATTACATATATATATAAAAAATAAAAAAATAACATAGTAAGCAATTCAAATAATAAATTTAACAAAATAGGATTAATATTCTTTATACATTTCATATATAAAATAAAATCTTACTATTAACAATATTACATACAGTTTAATGTTTTTTATGTTGTATATATTTTATTTGTAACATATTTTTAAAAATAATTTATTAAAAAAAGTTATTATATATAAATTTTATATTTTGGTTTTTACTTTGAAAATATTATTTAAGAAAAAATTATGTCTAATTTAAATGTGATCCCTGTGTGTCTTCTTATCTATGACCGTGTCTTCTTATCTATGATGGGTATTGTGGCCCAAAGATAAAAAACGTCAGAAAGAGAATCTATAAAAATGACGTGACAGAGAAGGAAGCTCGAGGGGTCAGATTGGTCAGTCATTCTCAGTCACTCACTCAAGCACGCACACACTTATTATCACTTTGTATGGTAAAGGACAAATCTATTTGTTGTATCTTAAGAAAATGAACCTTTTCAATATTAAAATTGTTAGTTTGTAAAACTATAAAACATGGAGTAGTAGCAGAATTATCTGCCCGTTCAATCATTCGGGCGGACAAATTGAAGGGTTCCCGAAGAGCTGCGGCAATGTAAAAAAAAGAAACCTATGAAAAAAAAAAAAAAAAAAAAAAAAATGCTTTATAAATAAAGAAAAGAAAAATGGATTTGCATAGACATCGTCATCAATTCGCCTCATAACCTGGATCGTCGAAATACAGTCACCTCTACAGAATGGAAAGAGAAAAAGGAAACTTTTTAATGAGTATTGCAAAGTTTACAATTACTATTTCGGACGGAGAAAATCCTCTTTACCTATAAATGGAGGGCAATCGATAGACTAATAAACAGTGAATGGACAGATTTATATATATGGTATGATTATTTATTTTTTTTTGAAAAATATGTGTGTTAATTTTTTTTTATATGTAAATACTATATGATTTTTTTTTTATTATCTAAAGGAAATATAATTATTAAATGAAAATGATCGGAAAGACTCAAATATAGTTATTATTTCATATTCATTTATCCGTAATTATTTTTGATAAGCGAATAAACTTTGATACCCTCTTATTGCACATTTTGGTATGGGGTATATGTAAATTTTTATTTTTTTTAGTAAAATATCTAAGAACCTTTCCCATCATTTATTCATTCATTTTTTTGTCTGTTTAAGGTTTAAACGTTCTTGCAACACGTATATAGAGGCTTATACACATAGCAACATGATTATTTTATTTAGTCAACCAATTTAAAATATAAAGACATTTTGGATGTATACACTATCATTAATATTGTCAATCTTTTTTTTTTATAATTAAATCAATTGAGTTAATTTAAATATCAAGACTAGTTTACTTATATTGCTTTTATTTGGGTTCAACATAAGATGTTGGAGCAACTTAGGTAACAGAATTCAAACTCAGCTTGGTAAGCGAATTGAAATAGAAGATAAGGTATATTTTGCTTATTAGTATTTTATTTGTTTCTATATAAATTTCATAGTTATATTTGCATTCGAATATTATATAGCCATATTATTATATTATTTAATGTCTCTTAATTAATATTACAAAGACAATCATTTCATGTTTGTCTGATTCCGTAATAAAAATCTAAATAGATTATACGTTATCGTTCGGTTTGGAGTAATTCGTTTGAATATTTCTTAAACTCTATAAAATGAAGAGAATAAACTTCATTGACAGATTAGTCGAATATTCATTTTCATTTATAGAAATATCAAATATAATCATGCGTTTAATTGTTGCCAATCAAAGTTTTTATTCAGTTATTTAGAGTTTTCAAACAAGTTGTATTAATATTCACAAGTGAATAAACATCAAGAGAAGCTCGATATATTTTTAATTAATATAATTGGACATTGTAAAATTAGAAATGAGGTAATGGAGTCTTGTTATTGAGACTCCAGTGAAATATTTTAGTTTTAAAACCTAAAACAAAGCATTAATTGAAGTATCATTTTATTGAGAGATATTTATAAATTATTGTAACTTATTGATAATCTATCGACGTCTATTAATTTGTTTAAAAAAATTTAAATGAGTGTATAAATTTTCAAAGTGTTATAAAACTATAATAAAACCAGTTGAGGTCCACAGAAGATTATAATTATAGGTTGAGGTAGAAAGAATTGTATATCGTTTAACTTGACATGTGAGTATTTATCTTTATATTTAGCGTTTGCTAACATGGATATATGCATATTTGGGGTTCAGTTATTGTTTCTTTTATTGTCTTTTAAATAATGTCTGTATGCAAACCAATGTTTTGTAAAGTCCTATTACAGGTACTTAGAAAATTATCCATTAAGTTATAAAGACAGTACCTTTAAATAATAAAGTGGAGTTAAAGTACTATAACAGTAACAGTCTAATAAAATATATATATTGGAATCTAGATTAGTTATTAATTGGATCGGTTTTGATTAGATTGACAATCAAGTGTTAGCCTAATCCTATATTATTGTATAGGGCAATAGTAGTTAATTTCACCGCTCTATGCAATTTATATTGTAGTTGACGGTTTTGTTGATGGCTGGAGCAGATAATCTCATTATTTCTTCATTTTTCATATAACTTAAGTAAATTAAACTTTAAGAGAGATTATTTGTGCTTTATGATGAAGTTTAATATATAATGGCGACCCGATTGAGCTTGACCAGATTAATTTATATTGGATTTTAGGAATTTTATCAGATCAAATTGATCATCCTAACCATCACCTTCATCCATCGATTTAACAGTTGCAATTGGCACCAATATTTTGGGCCTTCTTTTTGTTAGATTTAAATGGAGCACAGCAATCGACAATACCATCAGTTACAATATATATATATATATATATATATATTGTACCATTACAATTTAGCTTGAGACAGAAAAAGAGTGAGTCAACAATTATATTGCTTTATTTGTTTGTGTAGTTGATAGAAAACTAAAAAAGAGGACTTCATACAGTTAATTATTCAGTATTTAATTTTTTTGTTAAAAATGTAAAAGTTACAATGCATACGTATAGGCAGTGTATGTGTAAACTATTTAATGGTTTTATATTTCAAATATTAAACATTTTAACTTTCTTTAAAACTAACCATACACTTGCTAGAATTTTAATATTTTATTCTTTCTCAATTTTTACTTTTTTAGATTGTAAAGATGTAAGTCAAAGCTAAGGATTTAATTTAAATATTAAGTTAGAATTACTCAGTTTGTAAATTCTAGATTACTATTTAATGTCAGTTTATACATGATTTGAGTAGTGGAGTGTGTGTAATACATCACATAAATATATCTAAATTTATTAAATATTGAGAGAAAAAGAAGGGGGTAAATCTCGTTGAAACTATTTTTTCTGCTCACAATTTTTTGTATTATAAAAGTTGTTTTTCGAAGCTTAAAAACTTAGAGACTATGTGAGAAGTCTATTTTTAAAAATGTCTCATCTTAAGACTCCGCAGAAAAAGGCTCAAATTCCAGATGTAACATAGGTTAACTAAAAGATCACAGACGGTATTTTTTTCCTTCAAAACAAAAGTTTGTCTAAAAATCCTCTGGGATACTGAGATTTTCATACTATTAAACTAAAAAACTATTTGATTGAAAATAAGTGAACAGTCCTAATCAAAGCGATTTTATCAAAAAATTGAAATAAAATTCGAAGATATATAAAGCCAGTCAAAAAAATTTTAGTTGATATTAAAGACTCTTTTTTAAAAATTTATTGAAACTAAAGCAGACAAACGTTTTTAATTCCTGGCAGATAAAATTTTTTTTAAGATCCTTTTTTTAATATCTAAGTTTTAATTGTTGAAAATATAAAGGATGGATGGGCTAAGAAAAATTAATATATGTTTCATCTGTCCACCTAGACTCATCATCAACCAGCACATCATATAGGAAAGAAAAGATGTCTTGTCTGATTAATAATATCTCTATAACTTTCAACTGACTGAAAGAAATAAGATGTTTTTAAATAGAGCAGAAAGCGCTGACCAATTTACCATTTGGAGGCAATCCAGAGAAGAATGATAATCTACTGATAAATATTAAATCATCAAGTCCAATTAATTGTTCCAGCTAACTGAGTTTTTAAAGCATCCGAGAAAAATTATCAAAATGTTGAAAACAACTGCTATACTTCTTTCCCACTCAGAAAAGAATCATACTTGACAGGAAGAGAAGAAAAGTTAATATAATAATGATTTCCAAATTGTCCACTAAAGCAAAAAACTTCAAATAGAATCATCATCCATCAAATAATTATACACCTCAAGAAAAGAGATTACTCCCCAGGAAAAACAGACATGGTAATATATGTTTTTCTTTTTATATATTTTCTTTATGATATCATCAAATAATTATACACCTCAAGAAAGAGATTATTCCCAAAGAAAAACAGAAATGGTAATATATGTTTTTCTTTTATATATTTTCTTTGTGATATCATCAAATAATTATACACCCCTCAAGAAAAGAGATTATTCCCAAAGAAAAACAGAAATGGTAATATATGTTTTCTTTTTATGCATATTTTCTTTATGATATCAGAGATTTAGTAAAATATTACTTTCAAACAAGTGGAAATATATTTTTGTCATTGAAGCAACTTTTAAAACCATCAAGATCAATTGAAACCCACAGAATTTCTTAATCTTCATGACGAACATATGATTGTCCATTAACTTAAACTTATGAAAATGTTAATATAATATGCAACATTTTATTATTATTATTATTATTATTATTATTAATATTATTATTATTATTATTATTATTATTATATTATTAATATTATTATTATTATTATTATTATTATTTTGTTTTAAATTATATTTTTTGTTATTACGAGGATAAAGCACGCACAATACATAATATAATACTTGTTGCATATATGTAATGGTGTGTGAATGTGAAAAAGAAAGAAAAATAGGCAGTATTAGAAATATTAGATTTTGTTTGAGTTAAAGTATAGCATTTTCTTGGGTAAAAAAGGAGGGGGAGAAAAATAAACTAAAACTTGTTTCTAAAACTTGCTCTTTCCCAATTTTACTAACATTTATTTTCATCATTCTACTTACATGTTATAGATTTATATGAAGGTATGGGTGTGGAAAAGAAAAGAGAGAAAAAAAGAGTGCTTTATTTTTTTTGAGACATTTTCTCGTAAAGGAGTAAAAATCATGGTCAATGTGACATCAATTTGAAATACATTTACGGGAAAAGAGGAAGAATTTAAAAATTAATGTTATGATTTTAAAACAGTCGATTATAATTATTGATGTTATTGTTAATATAAATTTTCATGTAGATATAAAAAAAATAGGTATATGTTAGAAATGCAGCAATAAATATTAATTTATTTTATTAAATGAGGCATATATATTTTATTAAAAGGTAAATTATTAAATTGTAATCGTATATCAGGGTGAATATTAACCTTATATAGTTCAATTAGATATACTAAAATTAAGCCATAATTATAAATTTCTTTATAAAATTAGGTTTGTGATTAGGCTTAGTCCTAAAGCAGTGATTAATCATCATTGTTATCATTATCATCATCGTCATCATCACATTTTAATTAATGAGCTGTTTAAATGTTTAAAGGCCATATATAAATATTGATTTATTATTATAATCACCATTCCATCATCTATTTCATGCAAAGTGATTGAATTGCCATCTAAATTAATAATAATAATCTGAGCTAGTAAACTGTAAAGAAAAATATTGAAACACATTTATTATGTTGAAATCTAAGAAATGATTTCTGTCAAATGGTCTACACTTGGTTAAAAATGTTTTATGTTTACCTAAATTTATTGCATACAGTGATATGGGTCTAATAGCAAAGTCGTCCATTTTATTAATTAAAGTAAGAAAAAAGAAAAATGATTCAAACCACAGTACTTGTGAAAAAGTAATAAATATTACTTGTCTAGGTCCACTAACCTAGTGGCACCTGGATAGACCATATTCACTTGTTTTCTTAGACATGCACTTGAAATCCAACCAAGAAATGAAAGTGGATAAAATCTACTGTCTGTATACCTGAGAAGATATTTATTGAGTTAACAGTGTACTCACTCATACGATTTCCATATGCCTGAGTTACTGTAGTTCTGATTTCTGAATAATAATTGCTTATAGTTTGATCTACTTGGTAGTGATACAATGCCTGCCTAACCAGGATTTGAAATAGGCCAGAAACCTTAAATGACTAGTCTCCAGGCATTTGTTTATAATTATTGATATTGTGATATCTTGAGAAATCGAATTATAGAAATATGTTTCTTTTAATCCAGTGACCCTTAATCTGATTGATAACTCCAGTCTGATCTTTTGTTTAATAGCCACTACTCAGGTTAAATAATTCTTTTCTTTTTGATATAAACCAAAAAGCTTAAACTCTTTTTTTGTTTATTAAGCTAAATAATATTTTAATGGTAATATCTTTTGACCAACACAAATAATGTTACAATATATATATATTCAGTTGTAAAAAATAGGTTTTAGCTAGCATGAAAAATACAATCTAGCATTTTTTTTTCATTTGTTGGTTTAACAGGAGAACTTTCAAAGATATAAAAACAAAAATTCTTGTATTTTTTTTAAATCAAAATAAAATATTCAATGTTTAAAAGAAAACAAGCAGTAAGAATATGTATTTTAAAATTTAAAATCAATAGTTTAAAATTAATACAAAATATTTATAATACAGATAAAAAAACTGAAATATAAACTTTAATTTATAATTAGCAGGAAGAATACCAATGACTTAAATTTATTTTGCAATTTGAATTTATTTATTTTGAAAAATAAAAAGCATGAAAAAATAAAAAAAAAATATGTTTTTTATTATTTCATTTTTCTACCTCTTTATTAAAAGCCACAACATAAATAATAGTTATTGATAAAATGGTCATTACAATGGGTGGGGGTAAAAAAATAAATGTTCAATGGCATTCCAAAGCTAGCTTCAGTGTCATCTCCATAGAGATTATGTATGAAAAGTACATTTTGCAAAATGCTGAGTGAACATCAATCTTCATTGGATTTATATATGTTCAGAAGAAATCATATCTATATGTGTTTTGGAACCATGCAGTATGAATTATACTAAAATCAACATGAGTTGGGGAACAGGAACATTGTGATGGATATTGTTATTCAAAATATATGTAACTATAACTGTAGAGAAAATGCGCACTTTACTCAGGATATATATATATATATATATATATATATATTATGTAACGATCTTTTTATAGAATTGCCATTTGTAACAGACTATTTGTGAATGAAAACGTAAATATGTATTTGTAAATTATAAAATTATTATAAAAGATATGTATTTTTAACTATAATTTGTAACTATTTTAATATGTCACATTTGTAACCATAATAAATATTTAGATAAGAAATTATAGTGTATGAAACCTAATACCCTACTCCAATCTGTACCATTTGAAACTATATTAATTCATCACTAGCATAGATAAAGAAATTATAGAATCACTGTGCCACTTGAAAATATCATCATTAAAGATTGTTGGCACCCCCTTATATATTGGGGCAGTCATCCTGAACAATAAAACATACTAGTAATTGTCATCTAATAAAAATAATATTAACTGCATAGCAACTGAATAAAAGTACCCACTGAGAGGACTTCTGGAGTGCCTTATGCTTATCTCCAATACTAGGTTCTTCTAACAAAGATCTTCTATCACTTCTTTCCAAATATATAGACCATTCATGGTCTTATACTTTACTAGAGATTATTAGCGACAACTAAAAATACTATTTTATCAAACTAATATTATGAAGTTGGAAGGGATGATATCATCTTTATTCAGTTTAATAAATTACATGTGTTTTCCCATAGGTCCACTAGATTGTTTACCAATCTAGGTAAGTATCTATTTATAGTGTACTTGGGTTCAAACTCATTCAGTACATATTTAATACACATGACTTGGATGACTACTGAACCAAATGCAACATTCTTGCTTTTATCTATATTGTTGAAATTACAGGATCTAAATATTACCAAAGTTGTATACTATAGTCAAAAGATTCTTATAGACATTACCTAGCTCATTAGCGTATATTGATGGTTTCTAGACATGTATAATCCTATTAATGATTAAAACTTAATGTGCATGAAAAGACCATTATTGTTAGCTATAGTTATTAAACACAATTATTTATCACAGTAAAGGTAATAATGATGATGATCTTAATAATATCATAATATTATAGTTTTAATGATGAGTATTTAATAAGACATATTTAAACTCCCACAACAATAAATTCATCTTTATAAACTTATAGGCATCTATTAAAATTATCTATTTCATGCTAGGTTCAATAATACCTAATAGTGATGATTGATCATCCTTGAATCTCTTTGCAAATATTCAGGTACACCATAAAGCCTACTTGCAAAATAGTGCATTAAAGCTAAACATTAAATTTAATGATGATTGATGGCTGAATCACATACTTTTATGCAACATTATTAGAAATATTTTTGTTTCTAATATGCTGGTATCCATCTTTGATGAGGATGAATCTAAATTTCATGAACTTGGCACACTAATTTTACCTATATTGAACTATAATTATCAATTTGATTATTCTCAAGCAACAGTCGCCAAAACCTCAAATATCAAGCATTCTAGTTACCTATTGTTTAAGGACGCTTAATATTTGCATGGAACGCTCAATATATATCTGGGATGGTAAGACTAACTATATGCGAGAGCAATGATGTGATTAAAATAAATAGAATTAAAACAAAAAAAAAAACAAAAAAATATTCTTAATAATTACTCGGAAACCAATTAAGATATATAATTATATTTTATTAACACTACTACTCTTTCTTTCCTTCTTTAAAGTCAAATTGACAAATTAAATAAATGACTTGTTAATATAAAATTCTATATAAGTACTGACAAATAAACTTAATATATGAGTTTGTCACTACTTGATATCTCAAAATAGGCTAACTTAAATCAATATTAAAAAAAAATACTATAAATGCTTATTTAAGACTTTTCTTACTTATCACTTATCATCTAAAATAAATTTCAGAGTGTAACTTGTATATATATTTCATTTCATTTCAAACTAATACCTAACACTCGTTTACTTCATTTAAATAATCATATATACTTTTCCTATTCTTTGATGTGTTTGAGTAGCATTTCACATTCTTGCATTAGATTATTAAACATATGTGTTTAAATGTATGCAAAAAATCATATATAAAAATATCTTTTTCTTTTTTGCCCTTATATTGAATGAAAATAAAATACATATTACATTTTAATATACGTAAGACCATGCTAAAATAAAAAACATTATAAATGCATCTCTATCTATGAGTTTGCTCATTATCATTAACATCTGAAGAACAATTAAAAAAAAACATTTCAACATTACAATATAATAAAAAAAATGAAAACTAATGAAAAGAATTTAGATTCAAAGTTTAAACTATGTTTGCAATACTAAGTAGCCAAATATTACAAATAACTATGATAACAGACTATTCAGTGTTTCTGTATCAAAAAAAAGAAAATTGCTTTGATAGTAAATTAGGTTTACTTTTAATAAGTAAAATAAGAATAGGATTAAAGAAAGTTTATATTGCCCCATCTACTTTTTACTTCTTATTAATGTCCTGAATTTGGATTTTAGACTGCTTTTCTTTGCTCACCAACAACAACAAAAAGTTGTTGCAGATACTTTTAAGATAATGCTGAATCAGGTGACTTTCTTGTTTCTTCAATTCCATTATTATTCACTGTTGATAGGCTTCCTTCTACCATTTTAAAAAGTTATTATAAGTACTTTGAATATTTTGGTGGAGTGGATTTGAGCATTTCTCTTCTTTAAAAAATAATTGCTGTCGACACTTTAGATGATTGAGGTAAATCAACAAAAATTTGATTTATGGCTTCAAACTTGGTTCTCTTTGGATGTTATAAATTTTCTTTTTCTTTCCTTCATATTTCTCATTCATTCAGGCAATGAGCTTTTAATAAGCCAGGAACCAGGATAGCCTTCCATACAGCATGTGGTTAGCTTCCAAAATCTATCATTTTGTTGGTTATTACTGGATACATGACTTGTGAACCAGATCCATGGTTTTCGACTCTCTTTCTGTATTTAACCAGGAAGCAGGAGAAAAATGGTTTAGCAATGCAGAGGCATAGTCTTGTATAACCAAATATAAGTTAATATCATTTATAATTATTACAACATATTAATAAATTCAATCTGTTCCATTTCTCTCCTATTGTTTTAATATTGCTGGCAATTGCTTTATATAAACGCACATTTGTTTCTTTCTTTTTTTCAACTTTCAAAAGAATGAGAAAAAAAATTAAGAAAGTTCACTCTCTTTTAAAAAGAAAATCCGAGCTTACATTTCTGCTGAAGAATAATAACAAAGGAAGGACAGAGCTGAGTTGAGTCTCAAACTAATAATCATAATTTGAGTATTCTCACTCCAAAAAAATTTATGATAACTGAGTCATCTCTCTCTAAAAAATTTATGACTCTTCAATCTCTCTAAAAAATTTTAAGACTGACTGATTAAAAAAATTGTTTTAATCATTTATATCGCTAATTTCAATAAAGAAAAAAAAACATCTGGAAATCTTTATCTTAAAAAAAATAAAGCTTCACAAGTTTGACGTGGTCACAATCCAATAAAGACATTATTAGTCTTTATATTTATCTACATCAAGCCTCTTTTGTAAACCAATCTTAAGATACAGATAACAACAAACCTGGAATCTATAGCCATTAGGAATAAGTGTAAAAGCATCTTTGTGTTTGTACAGATCTATTCATTGTTTCACACGTGTACATTTTTTTTTCTAATCTAACAATCTTGATTGCCTTATTTCACACTTTTCTGATTTACTCTATTTTAACAAAATGAATGTTAAATAAATTTAACACATATTATTTTAATAAAAAATATTATATAATAAATCATAAAAAGAACTGCTTATTCATAATAATAAATCTATACATATAAATCTCTGTATGTATAAAAGAATATTTTTTTAAATAATTGAATACTATATATATATTCGATTCACATAATTTTTTTAACTTTTTTGTTATTTTTATTTCTATTTGAAAGTTGATGTATTGTAATATTTTTTGTCTTATTGTGTGTGTATTCAAGGTTCATTTTTCAAATTTGATCAACTATATATTGAAAGTCGGAGCAGTGAGTATTATATGTGTTATATGTTGATATATAAAGAGAAGTATGGATCATAGTCAATAAAAATATGTATTAATTTTAATTCAACACTAATTCAATGTAGCGACCTCAAGTAATATATATATATATATATATATATATATATATATATATATATATATATATATATATATATATATATATATATATATAATA
>JAQFVV010011545.1:0-13376 GCA_028023455.1 Epiperipatus broadwayi | reverse complement strand
TATTATATATATATATATATATATATATATATATATATATATATATATATATATATATATATATGCTAAGCTAATCTGGGATAATGATGTAATTAGTTTCCAGCCAGTAACCACCTAAACATTCCACAGTAAATATATGCAACCAATATTTCTAACAACAGCTCAAGGCAACCTTCACACCTTTGACAGCAAGATCGTGGAAATCCATTTACTAATGATCCATTGAATATATGGACACTTAAAGATTGCAATCCTGAGCTGACAGAGTATGAAATATTGTTACAATGAAGTGTAAGTCAAACCTCTTTAAACATGAAATAAACATGTCACTATAATAGCTTAATAAGTAGCCATCTAAAACATTATTTAATGCAATACTTTTGGGGTGCCCATGTATTATTTAGTCTTAATAAGCGAAATAGTGCCTAAAGCTAAACTGGGATAGTGTAATTGGCTTCCAACCAGTAGCCACCTAAACAGACACAGTAAATACAGCAACCAATACTTTCTAACTGCACATCAATGCAACCTTTCACACCTTTTAATAAGCAAGAATGACAATCCATTCTTACTAATGATCCATTGAATATATATGGACACTTAAAGATTGCAACTTGGCTACAGAGTGTGAAGTATTGTTGTACAATGAAAGTTTAAATAAACCTCTTCTAAACATGAAATAAACATGTCTCACTATAATGCAGACTAATAAATAGTCATCTAAAACATTATTTAATGCAACACTTTAAACTGCTCCATGTATTATTTAGAAATAATAAGCGAAATAGTGCCTAAAGCTTATTATTTCTAAATAATACATGGGCAATTTAAAAGTATTGCATTAAATAATGTTTTAGATGACTATTTATTGGTCTGCATTATAGTGACATGTTTATCGCCAAGTTTAAAGAGGTTTATTTAAACTTCATTGTAACAATATTTCATACTCTGTAGTCAAGTTGCAATCTTAAGTGTCCATATATATTCATTGGATCACAGTAAGAATGGATTTCCATTCTTGCTATTAAAAGGTGTGAAGGTTGCCTTGACAGTGTTAGAAATATTGGCTGCTATATTTACTGTGAATGCTTAGGTGGTTACTGGTTGGAAACTAATTACATCATTATCCCAGATTAGCTTTAGGCACTATTTCGCTTATTATTTCTAAATAATACATGGGCAATTTAAAAGTATTGCATTAAATAATGTTTTAGATGACTACTTATTAGTCTGCATTATAGTGACATGTTTATTTTCATGTTTAAAGAGGTTTATTTAAACTTCATTGTAACAATATTTCATACTCTGTAGTCAAGTTGCAATCTTTAAGTGTCCTATATATTCAATGGATCATTAGTAAGAATGGATTTCCATTCTTGCTATTAAAAGGTGTGAAGGTTGCCTTGACAGCAGTTAGAAATATTGGTTGCTATATTTACTGTGAATGTTTAGGTGGTTACTGGTTGGAAACCACACTAATCATTATCCCAGATTAGCTTTGGCACTATTCTCGCTTATTATTTCTAAATAATAACATGGGCAATTTGAAAGTATTGCATTAAATAATGTTTTAGATGACTATTTATTAGTCTGCATTATAGTGACATGTTTATTTCATGTTTAAAGAGGTTTATTTAAACTTAATTGTAACAATATTTCATACTCTGTAGTCAAGTTGCAATCTTTAAGTGTCCATATATATTCAATGGATCATTAGTAAGAATGGATTTCCATTCTTGCTATTAAAAGGTGTGAAGGTTGCCTTGACAGCAGTTAGAGATATTGGTTGCTATATTTACTGTGAATGTTTAGGTGGTTACTGGTTGGAAACTAATTACATCATTATCCCAGATTAGCTTTAGGCACTATTTCGCTTATTATTTCTAAATAATACATGGGCAATTTAAAAGTATTGCATTAAATAATGTTTTAGATGACTATTTATTAGTCTGCATTATAGTGACATGTTTATTTCATGTTTAAAGAGGTTTATTTAAACTTCATTGTAACAATATTTCATACTCTGTAGTCAAGTTGCAATCTTTAAGTGTCCATATATATTCAATGGATCATTAGTAAGAATGGATTTCCATTCTTGCTATTAAAAGGTGTGAAGGTTGCCTTGACAGCAGTTAGAAATATTGGTTGCTATATTTACTGTGAATGTTTAGGTGGTTACTGGTTGGAAACCAATTACACCATTATCCCAGATTAGCTTTAGGCACTATTTCGCTTATGTATTTCTAAATAATACATGGGCAATTTAAAAGTATTGCATTAAATAATGTTTTAGATGACTATTTATTAGTCTGCATTATAGTGACATGTTTATTTCATGTTTAAAGAGGTTTATTTAAACTTCATTGGTAACAATATTTCATACTCTGTAGTCAAGTTGCAATCTTTAAGTGTCCATATATATTCAATGGATCATTAGTAAGAATGGATTTCCATTCTTGCTATTAAAAGGTGTGAAGGCTGCCTCTGACAGCAGTTAAAAATATTGGTTGCTATATTTACAGTGAATGTTTAGGTGTGTTACTGGTTGGAAACTAATTATATATATATATATATATATATATATATATATATATATATATATATATATATATATATATATATATATATGGTTAAATATTAATTGTATATGTTTAAATCAGGACAGGTGAAACTAAGCAAGAAGAAATAAATCATATGTTAAAATTGCAATGTAAAGTGTTAATTAAGGAATATATCAGTGAATATTAATTTAAATTCAGGTAATTAAAATTTCTGAATATTTTTCTTTTATACAATTTATAAAGTCAGACTAAATTATAGGACATAGGTATATTTATCATTTATTTATTAAAAACCTTATCTAATCAATGAAAAATAGACTAATCACTTTTATTGATCTATGCACAAGAATGTTTTTTTAAATATTTGACCTGGCTGTATAAAAGTATTTGTTGATGCACAATTACTGCAAGAAATGCATTAGACAAAAGATATTCTAAAATTTGTAAAAAAAATTTCTAATTAATAAACAAGTAGAGTATTAAATTATAATTAAGCTAATCAAAATTGTTATCAGAAAATATATATTTTTTAATTCCAAAATTAATCTAATGACTTTTCTGTGAATATTCTATAAATATCTAAGCAAATGTAAAAACAGAGTTTTCTTCATGAAAAATTCTTCAAGCTGTTTGAGTGAAAGAAATTCTTCAAGATTATTAAAGTTTTAAGAAATGCATTGAATATTTGGATGTTAGAAGCCATGCATAATGATCAGTGAGTAGAAAGCTTGGGTCTCTTCCCCTTTCACCATTTCTGGGAAGTGTAAGTTTAGAATCTCATTGGAGTTGGTGAACTGTATATCCATCTGAAATCATCTGACCTCTGCCAATGATTCTGTCTTTATGAACAAATTCAGCCTGTTGACCTGCTGTGCCATTATTCCAGAAATAAGAAACCACATAGTCCAATTATACCCAATTAATTCTTAATATCAAACATCAAATGATAACAATTCTTTATACTTACAAAGGGTGCAAGTCAGAGTAATCAATGAATTGTGTGAGTATAAAGAGAATGGTAATCATGTGATGTTTGATGGTTTAATAACAATCCTGCCCAATAGGATTATAGTGACTGTGGTTATTAAAGAACCAAAAAAGACACCAAAAAAAGTATGGATCCTGAATTCTGAGTTCAGATCTGTATACAATTACCACAAAGCTAATGAGCTTGGTTTGGAACTATTATTGAGTTTCATTTTGGGCTCAAGTTTTATAGCTAGCAAAAAAGTAAACGATAGCTGCTGGAGGGTTGCATTAGATCTTAAGATCTAGGTGCAGTGCTTTCAGATTCAGGGCTCTTAACTGATGGGAAGGCCACAAGCTAGAAAATAATCTTGGGATATTCAATAAGTAGGCACTAAATAGGGATTTTATGCACAAATCTTCCTGTATCCATTGATTCTTTTGGTTTGCACAGAGTGGCACTACTATATAAAGAGTTTTGCCTTTGTGTAATTCTTAATATCCAAGAGAAGAGCCATCAAGGATTCATGTAAATTGCACCATGCCTCTTTTCATACCTTGCCATATTTATTTAAAAATTCTTTAAAGCAGAAACATTTCAACTCTAGGAAGATCTGCAATCCTACTGAGAAAACATATCTGTTTGATGTTTCTTTTTTACTTATAACAATTCTTTATTTTATTATTTTTCTTTAATATTATAAATTAACCTTTGTTGTTAAGAATGATTAAATAGGTTGTGAGATGCAGTCATTCTTAAAGTTTCCATATAAGCCATATTTATTATTCAACTAAGTGACAGAGGAATATTTTGTAACACATTTTCATTTCTTAAAGTTCTAAGAATCATCATTCTCCCCAATTGTCTCTTAAAAAGAGCTAATTAAAAGTAAAAGTGCAGAGTTGTTTTAATCCCTCATCCTTCACCTAACTCAAAGACTTGTTTTCTAAAAAAATATAGTCAGTCAGGCGTGCCAGTTAAAACTTTATTTGTCAATTATAAACCCAGATTTTTTCTTAACAATTATAAAAATCAAATGAAGAAATTAAAAAAAAAAAACAATGTTAAAAATAAGATTAAATTTTAACTTTTTAAATTTTTTTTAAAGGGACAAATATACATCATTTATTTGAATAGTTACTCTACACAAATGTTTCTTTATGATATATATATCAAACACAAACTTTCGAAAAAAATAAATATATTTGCCTAATATGTGTGTGTCTACAATCCCTAGGATTGGACTTCAATTAAGTCCAGATTATTGTATTTTTAAATTTTTTTATTTATCTTGTATGAATCATTTAGGCCTTAATTTAGACAAATAAAGTAGTATATGACCATTTGTTCAGAAAAACTTATAATGTTGCTACTCACACTTGTTTTTTGTAGTAACCATCATAAAGATCCAGACTTTCATAATGAATTAATTATTGCCTGCTTTATTATTTAAATTGTGATGCTGAGTTATATATATATCTTTTGATTCATCTGTATATTTTTGTTCTTAAAGCAGGCAGTCATTCCTGTTTTGTGAAAATGATTTGGCAGGTATTCTTTGGATATGACCATTACTAAGGCAGATGTATCTTTTATATTTTCATACTTGGGAATCTATTGTTATTTATATTATCAATACAAATGCTCATTCCTGCTTGATAGTAATCATTTTATTATTGGTTGCCAAAGCTGACGTTCATACCTGCTTTATATGACTGTCTAACATCTGATGAATTCCCTTTCTATGGCTTTGCCCAAAAGTAGTCATACCCCTTCACTGTTTCATTGTTGGGTATACTCTTCTGTTATCATAACTTAGCACTGCATTCAGTATTTTCTTTTATAGTTTTTCAAACCTGATATTGCATGCATGTATATAATCATACTTCTAATTATATTGCAGTCTTCTATTAATGATTGTGATTTAATAGAATTAAATAAATACTCCTATTTTAATCTTGTTTGATTTTTCATTAATTTAATTTAAACCAGCATAGAATGACCACCCTTGAGATTATTAAAATATATAAAACCTATAATCCCTCCATTTGATGTAATTAGTGATAATTAAACTGTTTAGTTGCTAATATAATTTTTTTCTAAACTTAGAACAAACCCAATATAATCTAATAATCAAGCAAAATAAATGTTTAATTCATTTTGGTTCTATTTTATTTGTTGTTAATAATAAGTTTATTGTTTTTGTTATGTAGCTTATTATTTCTCACATTTATTGCATTGTGTACCATAAATTAATTAGTATTTTTTATGATTTTAAGGGTCTCTTGTATCTCATTGACCTTTGTGAGATACAAGAAAAAGGTCATATATGCTAGCATCAAATGCATTGGTCATGGGAAAAGGGTTCTGGTGTGCATAGGTAATCAGGGTAGGCTTGGTAATGTTTACAAATGCTGTTACAGAGACATGAGAGTGACCAGCTGAGATCATTGCTTAGTTACCTAAGGTATTTTTTTACTGACTAATATAAATTTGACCATTACAATATAAGGTAACAGAAAAAGTATAACTTATGGTTTAATTAAAAATATTTCCTCTTTCTACATTTTTTGCTTTAAATATGTTGAGTTTGAATAGATGGTATCTTAGTGGAGAAAAACAGAAAATGGATTCTTAAGTAATATTGGAAGACTGAAAATCAATAGCCATTCACAACTAATTTGATAACAGAACCAACTATTTATAATTTTGCCTAATAACATATGAAGCAAAAGGTTCAAAAGAATGATGAAAGTTTATTGTAGGAACTAATCAAATGAGATTCATCTTGTGATCATCTCAAATGAACTAAGATCACATACAACTGATTATTAAAACAATTATTTTGCTTTATTCAATTTGTGAATTCATGAGACCATTTATTAATAGAATTTGGATTAAACAAATTCTTAAGGATCTTATTGAACATGTTTATGAGATAGTTTCATATAATGAAAAACTTTAAGAAGTTTGTGTCATAGTAAGATTTATTAACATTGATCTTTTTAAAAAAAGTCTGTTTTCTATAGAACATAATGAATATAAAATCTCATTAAATTTTAAAGCATTAAGAGTTTCCAATAAAATGAAATAATACATTCAACTGGACATAGTTCATTAAAATCTTATTTACACCTTCTGATTTTAAACAATCTCAAATTCATCATTTTTTATTAAATTTTACTATACATAATATTTACAATAATATAAAATTCTTTTAATGCGAATTATTCCCAAAAAAGTTTTTGTCATAGAGAGAAGTACTTATCTGGTTTACCAATTGACAGAAAGTTAATGATGGACTATTTTGAATTTTAATCTCTGTATTTATGAACAGTTATGGAAAAGCCATGGTAATAGCCATCTGAATAAAATACCGTTATTAAAATACAGAGATATTTCTTTGAATCTTGGTTTATCCTCTAAAAAACATAATAAATCATTCCTGATCAATATTTGATAGATAGATGAGTTGATTATTGGATAGGTTATTTGAAAGAAATTTTCAAAGATTATTGAAAACTCTTCACAAAAAGTTCTTTAGCCTAATAATTCATATCCATAAACATGTTGTACCTCCCGTAAACATGCATACGTGCATAATACAGTAATATATTATGATTAGATAGTAGATTAATCAAAGTATATTAAAATACTTTGACCTATTGATTATGCATCTACTATTTTAATTCTTTTTTAAATTGTTATTGCAGGGTAAAAATAATCTAATTTGATTATAATAGAAGTTAACCATTTATTTTTCATTAAAAATAATATATTGAACAATGCAAATGACTGTGTTGTGTTTATATCATAAAAATGATTGAATACTTATTTCACATATATGTGCAATATTTACAAAACTATACATGATTGCCTTAAATCAGTTGGCATATGCATTATACTACAAACATATGTACAATAATGTTTGTTATACCACATGCCTGATATATTGGTTTGATATAGCACTTAGTTATTCTGCAACTATTAATGTAAGGGACTTCAGGTGCCCTTCTAGGTTTACTTAAGACTTTCAATCCTACTATGACAGCTTGCCTTGTGTATAGATATGATAACACTCTCCAGCTGTTCTGCGATAGTTTGCATCATGATTGATTTTGACTTCTAGCAGCTTACAGATCTAATATAAACTTGACTACTGCTTTAGCCATATAATGGACAATGGGCCTATTGTTGTTCAGGTATCACATTAAATTCTTGTTGCCTAACTTTATTTTCCACTGGACTGTTTATTTATTGCCAGATTTATTTCTAATAGAAACAATAAGAATCACTGAAGATCATCATTTATTGCTCTATTTTTTAATTAAGTACATCTTATCTAAAATAAAATTAAATATGTACTATTCCATTAGTAGAAGATAAGTTGAGGTATAACAGATTGCCAATAGAATTGTTTTAAAAGATTTTAAATCAATTATAATTAGAATCATTTGTGTTACAAAAGCTTTATTGCTATTAAATTATTAAAGACAGCTTATCAAAATAATAAAATAAATCAATTTATAAATTTTATATGAGCATATGATATATATTGAAACAGACAGATCGAAGAATCGATCTTAGTTTCATGGTTGTCATTTAAGAACGGTAATTCTAAACCACTATTTACCCGCAATGAGACTTTTTCTATTCCCAGCCACATAAATTTTAAGTTATTTATTTTGTGTTTGTTTAAAAAGAATTTAATGTAAAGAGTATGAGTATAAATGTCACAAATCATGATAAATAATATTCGTGTGTGTGTGGTTTGTGGATTTATATTAGCTCAATTTAAAAGTTTCAATTGCGTGTATATTTTCTTTAAATTTTAATTTTGCAAATTATACAAAGTCATTTAAAAATGCTGATCAAAAGTCACATTCCTTTGATCAGTATTTTTAATCAAAATCTTACTTGTACAAAATGTATAGGATAATTAATTTGTACTTCGATAAATGAAGATAATGAATTTATATTTTTGTATTCACGAATTCCGATGTAATTGTTTTGTCAATTTAGAATCATGTATTAAATTTAAAAATAAATGAAAACCGAACAATGGAAATGAGAAACGTAGAACTCTTATCAAGAAAGGCAAATGCTATTGTATAGTCAAAAATTAGATATTGCTGGAGGCCGGAAAATCAAAGGAGGCGGAGTCATGAACAAAAACTAGGCAGAAAGGTCAACCGTAGCCATCTTAAATATAATATACACTCTAACTTTTGACTTGGCTGTGCTTAGATCGTCTCAAGCTACAGCAAAGTAGTTGTTCCAGAGAAATCACTTCAACCATTATTAAGAAGTTGCCCGGTAAACTGCAATAATGATGGGCTAAGTCCAAGAAGCTGATCCCTGTTCTGCCAATTTAAATCTTTCATACCGCTGATTTGTAATGTTTTCCGTGCGTCCAGTCTTCCAAATTCCAACATTTAAATTAACCATGCCGTTCTAAGAAATTCAAAATGCGCGCCTACGTTCTTCATACATATCACCGCAAGAAGAAAAGCCGGACGAAGAAAGAATGGTAACTTTTGTTACATGAACTTTTTAACTTTCCTCTCAGTAATAATTTTATATTTAATCTGTTAACCTAATTAATTGCATGTAAATTTCTTGTTTTCCATTTGAAAATGTTACACTAAAACCTGTCAGTAAATTTCTTCTCTAATATTTCTGTGCTCTAGTCTTTAGATGATAATTATTAATATTTGTGCCTACTAATAATCCATTTGTGAATACATTTATATTTTTACTATTACTTATTTTACAAACAAAACGATGCCAATAATAATATTTCTCAACTCTAATTAAAGTCAGTAAAGTTTATCTCATAATATTTATTATATTCATTTTAAAAGTAATTTTCTTTATCGAACTAAAAATTGTTTCATTTATGTTGAGTTGAGAAATATTCAAGTATTTTTATTGTTTCTTTTACTTTGTCATGATATTTTAATCTCTACTCCAAATCTCAAATACTTAAAATAGTCTAAAATTTTATTATATTTTTTTTTATATATTATTACGGAATAATGATAACAAGTGAATATTTTATTGCTATTATTACCTTCCGAATAATCCGGGGAGTTATGGGTTTCAGAGTGAAATTAATTAATTGTTACTTTTGCGATCGTTTGATTTCGCCATGTTTTTATTGAATAGTTATATCAGGCTGTTGCGTAGAACATGTTACGGATAGATAAATGGGTTTATATAATTCGTTTTAAAATCCACTTCCGATCACTCTTACTCGATGTTACGGTGGCAATGCCTTTACCTTCGCCTAAGTTGGCGTCTCGTTTTACTACCATATGGAGAGAAAGAAATTCTTCTCCAGGTAATCTCTTGGATCACCGGGGTTCGAAAATGATCCCGGCTGGTTGTAGTGTCCCGGATCTACTTGGGGGCATTAAGACTTGTCAAAGTACAAGCCGCCCGGTATTCCGTCAATGCACCGCATGTTATTATTTGTAGTATACCTTAATCCCTGCAACCATCAGTACATCAGTATTATATATTATATTTTTATATAGACCCGCCTCGCATTTATCCGTATACGCAATGGTTTGAATCTATTAAAATAAAACAACTTAATATAAACTAGTGGTTAAATATTTTAAGTGCTCCAATTACTCTGATTCTCATATCAACCTGTACAACCATTTAAACACATAAATATTGGCATGAGTTTGTTAATCAGTACAAACCGATTATTGATGACTAGCAGCAATTTATTGTAAAATACATATGAGAGTTTTACCGTACCTGTAAATAATATTACTCAGTGCTTTCAATAATTTATTAAAAAAATTATCTAACCTAACTTTGTCTCTCTTGCATTATTACTCTCGAAATCTAGTCAATCACCTGCTGTCTGTATCGACAACTTAAATATATACATTAAATTATTAGCCGTACCAATATCCCGACTATAAGGTATCTATGAAATAACTGATTGTAGGTAATTTAGTCTGTGTTTTTCGATGAGCTAGTAAAGGGAAAACCCCGTACCGTTGTAATGTTGTCATCGGTGGGTCATGCCAGGGTTTGGGTTTGAATTTAGTTTGCATTTTGGAATTTATTCCTAGACGTGGACTGGGTTTGAATTCGGATTACTGTGTGTGATTAAGCATGGTGATTTTTACCGGTACAATATATATATATATATAAATAAAGTTGTCTTGACAACAGTTTAAAATTGTTGATAGTTATTGATATTAGGATTGGGTTAAGTGTTTCCTGTTTTTTAATGATATATATATATATATATATATGTAGCACTTAATCACATTGATTTATAAAAGAGAAAAATGTGGTTTATAAATTTAATAAAGTCATGAAACATTTTGTAAAGAAATGTAGTATTTACATATTAGATTTGCTATGCCTTTTCACATCTGTATCAGACCACTGGATACTTTTCTAATCTTCGAAAGTCACCAAATAATGTTTACACTGGAACTTCTGAAAAACTTAAGTGATAAATTTGTCAAAAGAGTTCAGATGTCTACATTATTTCATGACATTTTCAGAAGATGTAGAAAGTTATTGGTTGACTGATATGTATATGAAATAGCATAGTAACTCTAATATGTAACACTAATCTCACCAGACTAAATCTGAAAAATTGCATTTTTAGTAATATAGAAAAATATAAATTTGTACACAAAAATAATAAAAACACATTATAAATGCTAAATAAAAGCAGGTAGTTGTGAGTTTTTAAAATTGCACTTTATGCCATCAAAGCCCCCCATCCATCCCACACACACATAGTACAGCATTCTGCCATCGCAAACATGGCCAACAATTCCCCAAATTTTACCTTAAAACTACTTATATTAATTCTGGCATGATTTACAAAATAGACACTAAAGCAATATTATCAAAAAATAATACTACATAAGCAAAATAAAAAAAAATATAATCAATCACTTAAATATGTATATTAAGTACAAAAATAATAAGAATATTAACTACAAAGTGGACAGTAAAGCAAATAAAAAAAAAAATACTGTGTCTATTAATTATGGTGGAAAGGTAAAAAATGGACAGATGAAAAAAAAAAACCTCTCACAGATTTTTAAAAAATGGAGAATTACGGCACGTGTTTATAATATGTAAATGGATCAAGAAATGTCTAAGTACATTTATTTTGTTAAAAAAAAAAACAGTTAATAAACTTTTGTCAAAACTTAAAAAAAATTAGCAAACTTTTTGTCAAAATGGAATCAATGAAGTGGACCGATGTTTTAAATATTGTCCAGATTGTAAAATATAGCACTATCTTTGTGCAGCCAGCAGATTATAGTTCTTCTGTTATACCCTTTAAGGGAAAACATAATAATAAACTTTTATTAAAACAAAATAATGAGGAGGACTTATTATTTTAATATCATCCAGAATGCAAATGAAAGTGTCATCTTCTTTGTGCAGTTTCTGTTGGCAGATTGTTGTTCATCACTTTTATACACTTTCCTGCAATCTGAATAAATTATTGAGCTATTTTCTACATTGTGTTCATTTGGTTCCATCAGAGTTGCCACTGTTCTGCCCTAAATTCCCATGATAACACAAAAACTCATAATTACCTGTTTTTATTTTGTATCATAATGTGCTTTTATTATTTTTGTATATAAATTTATCTCTTAAGTTTGTCAGAAGTTCTGGTGTTTACATGATTTATTTGACAGGATTGCAAGATTAGAAATTTATAGGCAGAATGACACGAATATGAAAAGGTATATCAAATGTAATATCTAACAACCAGAAATATATTATATAAAATTGAAAATAGTATAGCTATAACTTATGTAATGAAGGGCAAAAAAAAAAAGAAAATTACTGATTTATCAAAGTTTTATATATGTAAATGGAATGTGTAGTTTTTTTAAAAAATCTGTTATATTTTATAACGTTACAAATTTGCATTCTGGAAAAGACTTAAAAATAATTTGTTTTTTTTTCTTGAAATAAATTGGATCACAAATCTAATTTTTTTTTTTAAAAAAAAAAATCATAAAGAATTTGGAAAATATTTATCTAAATAATAATAAGTTTATGAGATGTAAATTCATAGTAAGCAAATAGCTGGAAATAAGGTTAATTAAAGTGCTTTAAATTAACTGCTGTGTGTTAAAAACTACAACCAAACACATAATTATATATATTTGATAAATAATCAGTTTATGAACTTTAAATTTGTAGTAATAAATCACTGAAAAATGAATTAATTAAAATGCTTTATATAAATTGTTTTGTGTATAAAATAAATTATCAAAAAGAAAGAATTTTATATAATGAATGAAATTTAATTAATATGAAATAAATAAATTAAATTTACAAATTACAAATTTGGACTGATAACTCATCAACAATCTCGAAGAACCATATTAGCTTAAAAGACCCGGACAGTCTAAAAACTGTAGCAGAAAAGAAAACATGCTCTTCTCCACTAGTGTGGATTCCTGATCACAGATGGCCCAACTCTCTAGATGCAGTTGGTTTCTTCCCAGCAGGATTAAAAGAAAATGAAGAGAGGAAGAAGACCAAGAACATCTCAGGACTCTCCTGGCTTGTCATCTTCCTATTCCGATGCCCTGATGATAGATGACCTTCTGGGCTTCCATAATCCTAATAATCCAGGCAGCAACTCAGTTTACCCCAAGAGAAAAAGTTGCAGCATTCCTCCCCTTTCCCAGCTGGGCCCCTGCTTAGTGATTTTACCCACAACTATTGGTGAGACCACTGTACCTAATTCTCCAATCCCTGGTGCCTGCCAAGAGATGCCTACAAGAGATCATAGTCTGGGCTAAGAGATTTTTTCTTCCTCCTTATCTAAA
>JAQFVV010011544.1:0-13395 GCA_028023455.1 Epiperipatus broadwayi | reverse complement strand
TTACTCATTAATTTCAACATTATAAACAAAGGCAAAACTCCCCATACAGTAGTGCCACCCTGAATTTGCTAAACAGAGTAATCCAATGGATCACCAGAAGGCTTGTGCATAAAATCCCTATCTAGTGCCTACTCATCCAATATCCCCAGACTAGTTTCTGGCTTGTGGCCATCATCAGTGAGGAGCCTTGGATCTGAGAGCACTCGAACCTAGATCTTAGGATCTAATGCAACTCTCCAGCAGTCACCTTTTAACTCTACTTTACTACAAAATCTATGAGAATGAAATTTAAAACATTGTTAATATCTTCAATCTAAGCTCAATAGCTTATATAGTCATATAGGTCTGAACTCAATTCAGCACCCATACATTTTGGTGTCTTTGGCTCTTAAACAACCATAGCCACCACTATCCTATTAGGCAGGCCACAAGCCAGAAACTAGTCTGGGGATATTGGATGAGTAGGCACTAGATAGGGATTTTATGCACAAGCCTTCTGGCATCCATTGATTACTCTGTTTGGCACAGGGTGGCACTACTGTATGGAGAATTTTGCATTTGTTTACAACAATTATGTGCTAGTATAGAAATGGTGATCATGTAATGTTTGGTTATTTGCTTATAATCTGCCTAATAGGTTAGTGGTGGCTATTTGTTGTTTAAGAGACAAAGACACCAAAATGTATGGATGCTGAATTGAGTTCAGACCAATAAGACTATATAAGCTATTGAGCTTAGACTGAAGATATTAATGTGTTTTTCATTTCATTCTCATAGTTTTGTAGTAAAGTAGAGTTAAAGGTGGCTGCTGGAGGGTTGCATTAGATCCTAAGATCTAGGTGCAGTGCTCTCAGATCCAAGGCTCCTCACTGATGATGGCCACAAGCCAGAAACTAGTCTGGGGATATTGGATGAGTAGGCACTAGATAGGGATTTTATGCACAAACCTTCTGGCATCTATTGATTACTCTGTTTGGCTGGGGTGGCACTACTGTATGGGGAGGTTTTGCCTTTGTTTACAACAAATTATGTGCTAGTATAGAGATGGTGATCGTGTGATGTTTGATGGTTTAATTTCAACATTCTGGAAAACATTTTAATTCCAATCTTATTTGGGAATTTGATTTGCCATGCATTCAACTTTGCTGGCTTCCATTACTGCAAGATTATTCTGCGATCTCTTGCCTTCTAAATACTTCTCACCAATTCAAAAAATGGCAGTAACATAGAGACCAATCTGTATTAAAAAGGGCATAGAGAGAGAGGGGGAACAATACTTTTTACTTAAATTTTAGCAGCAAGAATAAGGACTTTTTCAATCAACTCTTCGATTGATGAAAATATTAAACACAAATTATGAATGGCTTCCAAATCTATGGCTTCATGGTCAAAATTAAAGGAATTAATAATGTCACTGGTGAATCTATTTTCTGGTCAATATCTCTGCAGATTCCTTCATGATATTTTGCTAATAGTTTTGCTATTAAAATAATCTATATACTAAATAATAGTAAATTACAACGCCATCTTAAGGAAGCAAATTGGGTCTTTTGGGTGTGTGTGTTTTCATGCAGGTGTCTGCCCTCAATTTTCTCACCAAAAGTAGATACAGGATAATGTTTTTAAATCAATGAACAGTGAACAATCCCAGAATTTTCTTGGAAGAGAAATTTTTTTTTTGGAAAAAAGAAAAAAATTTCTAAATATTTTAGAAGTGGTAATAATTTCCTTCATAAATACTATATTATGATGACATGCCTGATACCTTTTTTAATCGGATTCCAACACATTAATGAGATAACAGGAAACCAATGAATACAAGTAAACATCATATTAATGAGATAACAGGAAACTAATAAATACAAGTTAACATCATATCAGAAACAGTTACCTTAAGAATCAATATACATTAAAAAAGAAACTAAATGAATGTTTTTAATATTTTAATCCACTGGTTATCTGCTTGGAAGTCACATAACATCTTCATTGTACTCTAAACCATTCAGGACATCTTCACATTTAGAATACTTTCCCAGTCTGAATTTAACATCATAATATTTCATTGCTTATATTAACAATTTAAATAGTTATTTACATAGGTGTTGTATTTTGTAAAAATTGAATGCAAGTTTGTGAACTCCAGAAAAACTAATATTTCTTCCAGAGGTTGTTTTCAGATCGCGCACTGATAACTGAGGAATTTAATTAACGTAATGGCGATAATACCTCCAAGAAATATTTGCTGATTGCAAATACTTCCAGATAAGAGACCTTACCTGACTGGACAACGTAATTGATTGTTACAGTTATCAGAAAGTGATAAGAAAGACCGTATAACAACTAGGTATAGCAGGGTAGCGTGCAGAGTAGCAGACAGTATCCGAGTGCAGCTACAGTAGAGCTACTGTTCAATTCCAGAGGAAACTTCTAGCGCCAGTGCTTGCGGGCAATGTCCAGAGTCAGTGGAAATGGAATTCCACGGCGATAGCTGAAGGAGAACATAGCCTGAGGAAACCATCTGAATAGCAAATGAATAAAGAGTTGAGTTTCCAGTGGTTTTCAAATGAAGGAGACCGTTGCAGAGATGGAAGTTGTAAAAGTGAGTTTGAGGTCAGTCGTAGTGCTTACTACGAAAGTTCGTGGGAAAGCTAAACTGGACTGAATCTAAGGTAAGCTCCATTCAGAAACATTTTTGTTGCAGCCAGCCTGAAAGAAAGATTGAGGAAATCCAACTTTAGCAAATAAAGGGTAGAAATAGAGTCATTCCAAGAGAATAACAGAGCACTTGTTGCAAGAGAACATCCGTGGGAATCTGAACATAGAGTGTTGCAGACTATTCGCTATTCTGATTACTTAAAAACATTGTGTCTTCTAGTGTATATAATCATACATATGGATACATCACTTTCCTTACAATACAATAATATATTATGATGACATGTTTGATATCTTTTTTACTTTTGATTTCAACACATTAATGAGATAACAAGAAATCGATGAATACAAGTTAACATCATATCAAGTAAACAGTTACCTGATAAATCCAATATTATGGTTAAAAAAGAAATTAAATGAATGTTTTTAATATTTTAATCCACTGGTTATCTGCTTAAAGTCACATAATATCTTCACGGAACTCTAAACCATTCAGGACATCTTCCACATTTAGAATACCCCTTTCTTCCAGTCTGAATTTAATATCATAATATTTCATTGCTTATATTAATTAAATTTAAATAGTTATCTACAGTATCACAGATCAATAGTTATAATATGATATTTTAAATTTTTAAAAATATTACGGATTATTTGTTCTAACGCCAAAAATAATTGGAAAAAAATTACTGCTTAACTGAAGGAGAAATTTCTTGTCAAGACATAAAGTTTCCAACTGTAAAATATAAATATATGTACAGTAACTCAATTCTGTACAATGAAGATAAACAGAAATATATCTTATATTATAAATGATAGCATATCTAAACGCTCCCTATTAATTCATAAATTACTTAACCAAATTATCAGATGTTATACATTGACAATTTAGATCCAAAGTCTATGGGGTCATGCAAAGTATCACATTTAATTACTGTCTGTGTTTCAACTTTCACAATGAAATCTGCTAAAACATATGTAACATTAATGTACATATCTGACTTGTAATTAAAGACCTTGGGGCTTAGGAACAACTAATGAAGGGAATGTTCGGAAATTGATTTTTGAGAGTTTTGATTAAATCTTACATATATTAATCATATTTCATTTGCTTGACTTCAAGCACATAAAATTGAAACACTGACATTCACTTCACATGATACTTTTGTGATCCTGTGATCATTAAATTTTCATAGTTCATAATTAAAATTTTTGAATATCATTAAAATCTTATATTTTAGTTAAATAGAAAACTAATAGAGGGGGCTTATTCCAAATAATAATAGAAGTAAAACTGATCTACAAATGTTTTTTCATATCCTGACTTACTAGAGTCGTTAAAAACCTGAAAGCCGATTAGATCTTCTCCCTGAAGGATTATTTTCTTTGATAATTTTCATTATAACATCATCAGAAGCATCAAATCCCAAGCAAGACATAGCAGCCCGCTTATAATAATATGAATGAGATCACTTAATCGTCCCCTATTAGTTCATTGTTTAATTAAAACATAAAACATTTTATAACAGCCAAATTTTGAAGTGTGAACTGAGACAATACAAATTGTTCCTGTGAGTTTTAGTGTTATCGTAGTGTGAAATTCCAGAATTTGGCTATTATGCAATATATTTTAGTTAAATATATGAGATAATAGAGGATGTAACAAATCCTCTCATTCAATAATATCTATAAAAAAAAAACAATTAAAAATTGACTTAAAGATTTCATCTTTTATGACTTATTTTTGAATGTACTGCAAGAAAGTAGTTTGACATAACATGCAATCAAGTGATAATACATTTGAACATCTGATTTGGACACTATATCCAGATATTTAGAGTTATTTTATAAACGTTAATAAGCTCATAACCTCATTAAGATGCAAAATTCCTAAATATAGAACTACATTGACAAACAAGAGTGGGCTGGTGGACTCTGTTACTCATCCGCCTTTAACATAAACAATCCGTCCTAGTAAAAACGCATCTGATTGATTTTCCAAGGTACCTGCATGTTAGTTTGTCCAAATCAACACGCGTTAGGTAAAAAGCTTCTAACTATTCATAACAAAAAATTTTAAGACACCAATATATTTGGACCACAGGCTATAACATGAAATGCGCAAGGATATATTTCATATATTAATTCTTGATGGAACAACCCGCTAACACTAAATTTTGTTTTAAGTTAGGTAAAACGATTACTGAAACGGTTTGAAATAATTCAAACTGCATATGGCAGAGTAGAACTCAAGAGTCAACATTATGAAATGATTTGAAAGATTACATGATGGCATAGAGAGTATCAAAAATGATTCACACAGAAGTAAGTGAAACACAATATCATCCATAACTTCAGATCCAAATATGCTAGACCTTAAATTTTTGGTGGTACAGCAGTATAAACTGTCGGGAAAAATGAAGTCTTACCTTATCCCACATATACAGGGCAACTACTACACCATTTGAACCTAGAAAATTTATAATGTAAAAGGGAGCTACTTCTTGTTAAGATCTAAATTTCTGATCGTTAGGGCCCATGCCACTTAGCTCTTCAGGAGACCTAGAGGTTTAATATATAACTAACCAATTCTTAAAATATATTTTTAATATTTAAAAAAAGAAAAGTAAAATAAGCCACCACTAGTAATTGTCACATAAAACCATTTATGGTTGCACATATATATAAATTTAAATTTGAGGAATGAATTTCTTACTTTAATCCGTTATTTATTTGTTTTATACTTTAGCTAAAATACACACAAGATGGACAGTTTATATACTATTTTTATTTTAGAATGTTGAGCATAGATAATCTACATAGACTATGTAATTAAAACTTTTCAAAACATCCAATCTCAGGCTAAAAGTTCGTGAAGCTAAACCAACCGCTCGCTTCCTGATGATACAGACACAACCAATGTAATATGAAGATGTTAGCTAAAACCATACTGACAGGAATGTGCAATCTGCAGCAAGATATTATTTAAAGGACATGATCCTGTCCAGTCTAGAAATGAATGTCTGTCTGGCTAAGACAACATAAAATATTAAAGAGAAAATGCCACGAATGGGAGGGAGCAAAATATTTCTTATTCTAATTTATAGTTCCTCATCCATAGAGGTAAATGGGCCCAGTGTCGGAGGAAAAATACATCTCAGCTCCATTGCAATGCACGATTACTACACCTTTAGGTAATACATTCAGTCGGGCACGCCATCTCCCAGTATGCCACAACATACTTCACATTACTGTGTGATATAAATATCCATATATCCCCTCCACTAGCATCAACTCAACTATGAATCCAATAGTCAGAGCCTAAACCCTTAAACCCAATAAACTTCTAAACTAATCTATGCAGCCATCCACAACCAAACTTAAACTTCTAATACAATTTAATTAATTTTCCATACGAATAAATAAAAAAACAGAAATGAAACACGATTAATTCACAAACTTAATACATAAAAAAATTATTAATAAGAGATTTAGAATTCTTTAAGTCAGATAAGAGTTCATTTAAAACATTATATTTTCTTCAGAATCTGGACTATTTATAGATGAGATATATTTAAAAAAAAAAGTTAAACTGATAAAAGTTCATACTATCCATAAGAGATCTTGGGTGATTCCTCCAGAATTATGAAATACATCTCCTGATCAGACAATCTTGCTAAAGTTTCTTGGAAAACCCTCAACCACTACGTAAGCCATTCATCTAATCAGTGAACTGTCACCTGAAGGCCTCTACCGGTGCATACAAAGAAAATTCATTTTTACTGCAAGACCCTTACATCACGGAATCTACAATATAGCTGCAAGATTTAATAGTCAGATTAACACAACTAATAACTTCCAATGAATTTAATAATTTTCTTTTTACACTTTTATAGCTCCTTATCAGCATTTTCTTAATGGATCCATAGAACATGACGTCACTAATCCTAAGGTCCAGATGTTTTCCATTCTAGCCCATGCATGGCTTGATGCTTCCATTGGTCAATCTTTAATTTCATTCTCTTATCTGACCTTTTATTATTTAAGTGACTTGAGGGCTACTTCGCTTTACATTTAATTAATAAAACAAACATTTCCATTTACTAAGATTAAATATGATTCTTAAAATAGAAATTCATTGATATTTAATTCTATTTTCTTTTATATAACTTTTTACCAAAAAGTACTTAATCTTTAGATCTTTACTTTTTTTTTAAAATTCCTTATTTTTAAATACTTTTTTGTTTTCCATCTGCACCAATATATATGTTAAACACAACTCTTTAATTTTCTTTTAGTTTTTAACTAAATCAATTTTATCTAAAAATCAATTTTCCCTTTTATTTAAATTTTAAAAATAATGTAGCAGGGCATATGTATATCATTATTAAGAGCTAAAGAGGAATATTATTAGTAACACATATAGGTTGATCGCATACAAGGCACTGCTGACAGTTTGAAGAGAGAACCAATCATCTTTTTTCTAGATATACTGTAGACACTCCTTACATAAAAAGTTAAATACACAAGCAAATATGAAAAAGTTTTAACTACCTCACTGTAGTCAAGAACCAGTCTCTGATAAAAAATAGTGAAATGAAAGGGACTACGTATTAGATTGACTGATATGAGTTTGAGGTCTACTTTTAATTATTACGTACTTCTCCTACAATTGGTTGTCTAGTCCCTTTAATCAAATCAATAATTAAATTGATAGCTAGGTTTAGTTATGGTCAGAAGATCTAGAAAAGAAAATCCCTCTGTTCTCATGCAATTTGGAAAAATTTCCTCTTAAATATAGATGTAATGTATATCTACAAAAAATTAATTCAAAATGTCATAAACTTTTACTGTAAAATCCTTGACATCTCACGCCTAAAGTTACTTTATAAGATAATGAGCAAATGAAAATATTTTTATTAAGCATCACACTTTCCCTACTCCAGAGCCTATCTACTGTGAAGTTTGAATAATAAATGGGCAATATAGTGCTATAAAAATTCCCATCTTGAGAGGTACTTTATTTTCTAGATTTTGCCATTATCAGTTAAGACTAGAATTCAAAGCTGTAACTAATATACTCATGTATCTAATAGTCATATTGGATTCCTTTTACACTACTAAAATTAAGTTAAAAGTTAAAATTAAAAGAAAACCTCAAGTTTCAAACTCAGACTTAATTCTCTGAATACAACTACTTAAATGCTAGATTAATACAGCACACTACTCTCAATGTTGAATCCAAATTGATATGAGATGGAAATTTTATAGCACTATGCTCATGTGGAACTAAATGATTGCCCAACCTTATAGTAGATGGCCTCAGAGTAGGATAAAAATAATTGCTCCTGGAAGCATAGAAAGTCACGTGACCTTGACATGCGATTAATGTTAAGTTACCATTACATAATGTGCCCGTCATTATTTAATTTTCTTAACATAATTTCATTTGATATCTTAACTATTAAGGTGCATTATTATTATTATTAGATGATATCAAGAGGACATCTAAAATGATCCATTATTTGTTAGGTTTGTTAGTCTTCTCAAACGCTCATTCACCATTGTGGTGATGATAGGATCCATCAACTCATTTCTTTATCTTTTACACACCAACGCTTTATAATAGATTAGATTATTTCATGATACGACTAAAATTAGACAATTTTAACCTAAGTGTTCATGGAATTTCTTTTCCTATCTCTAGATCCATCTATTGTAAGGTTAAATAATGAATGGGCATCTGATAGTATAGTGCTGTATTATACTCTTCCCAACCTGTTTCTCTGTGTTCTGTAGTCTTTATCAGTTTGGACTCAGGATTAAAAGCAGTACTTAAGGTGCTTAAGCATCTACTGGTCATTAGCTCAAACCTCTAAGATAAATCAGATTCAAGTTAATTTGCATAGCTACAAAAATCTGGCATTCCTGTATAGTTTAGGACCCCTCGGTTCTATATACAGTTGTAAATCCCATTCAATTCTTTGGTTATGAAGATTAATATTAACAATATTATATGATCTATCATATGCTTACTCATTAGCTTCCTAAGAATAATTCTCTTTACTTCAGGGTCATTAAATTTATGTTTGAATACTCAACAGCCACCAAACAATATATTAAACAACTCCCTACACTACCACCTATTCCTTTAAAATCATATGAATAAAGGTACTATGTGACAAATGACACTTCAAGATGTATTTCGACCTGAACCAGTAATCTATCAGTTGTCCTAGGTCACCATCTCTCATATATCTGCAGTATAGTGAGAGGATTTATCAATAGCAATTTCATACATTTTAATTTTTACAAGTGTCAACTTTACACTTCTTACAACTTTGACATTTATCATTTTTCAGATAATATAATAATAATGAACAAAAGACCATTTACCAAACGGGATTCTGTTCTGAGTTTCAATATAGAATTTGTATCCTCAGTTAAAGATTAATATCTTTTTTTAAAAATTAAACACTTATAGAATCATTTATATTTCCTTTTATTCATATGCTTTTAAAAAAATATAGTAGGATGGAAGTTGTTAATATATTTATAAAGATATTACAAATAGGAAAGAGAAATATGAATGATATTCATGGTGGTGTATAATTTTAAAAATCATATTTCTTAATTTTAAACAGAGGTTGAAATTTGTATCTAGTTTTAGTGATGATCTCTGGCTTGGTAAGTTTGAGAGCACCATAATGGTTTTATTCCAGAGGATGGTGTCTGTTATAGAGGAGAGAGTTTGACACTTGAAAATCAAAGCATATCTGAAACCCACCAAATAATATAATAATATATCATTTTGACCTTCAAACAGATTGATTTCTGGATTTTTTTCATTATTGAAATGATGATTCAAAAACAGGAATTACTGCACATTGTTATCTAACAACTAATATTTATTTCTTCATACTTATCCAAAGTAATAGGCTTAAATTTATTTTGGTAAAACAATGTTTAAACCTTTGTTACCTCACTCTGCATAGTTATATAAATCGGATGTCAAACAAAGCTTTTTATATATTTCAGAGACCTTAATTTTATCTCAAAGAAGTCTATTAGTCTCCAGTATCTTTTAACCTTTAAGGTCTCAGTGAGGTAATATTATAAATTAGAAATTGATCTGAAGGATCTATTTTGCACTTCCTTGTGATTAATCTTTGCTTTACTATACTTCAAGAGTAATAAATAAAGTTATAACTGCTTTTGGAAATATATGAGAAACTCATATGATATGGGTAATACATTCTACTTATTTCCTTCCTTATATATTGATTTTTATTTATATCATACTATTTATAACTTTTAAAAATTTTAATAATACTATTTTTTATATCAAACCTATTTTTACAGTTTGTTGACTGTCCTGCAGTCATCATCAGAGCTCTTCAGAACCCTATTGGTAAAAAGTCTGAGCTCTCTGGAACCCTAAATTTAAAAGTTGGGGATGCTCGATGATGACTGCAAGATGGTTGAAACTCAGAGTTATTTACAAATCCTACTTCTTAAGTTGGTTCTTAGAAATAGGATTGTAAAGAGTTCTGATGATGACTGCAGACAGTCAAATCTGTAAGAATGAATATTCTTGATATAAAAGTAATATTATTAAAGTGGTTATGAAAGTTGTAAATGGTATGATACATAATATAAGCCTTCATGATTATCATGGTTAAAAAGCATTGATACTTTTATCCTTTTTTCAATGTCCAATTTCCACATTCATAATCACAAAAAACACTACTTCACTTTGCATATATGTTACATTTTACATCAATTAGATGAAACATTTAAAGTTCAAGTTACCTTTGATGAACTGAAATTTTAGCCAAGTAAAGCCTAACTACTGTGAAGACTTAATGAGGATAGGAAAGAACTTGAATTTATCAATGAATGTATAATACCCTTAGATGATGAGAAATTGATAAGAAGAAGTGATTCACTACAGAGCTTAATTCATAAGAAGATACATAAAATAAATTAACACAGAATTGGTTAGAAACAATTTAGTAGACTAAAAATAAAGTAGGTTAAATGCTAATAAGTATGAAATAGTTGAAATGAATTAATTTTGAAAGTTTAATGAGGCTAAGATTCAATATGAATGGTATGATGGAAAAATTACATGATTATATAACAAGAAAAGATTTTAGATTGTTGAACAGGCTACAGATTGGAGAATGGACGATCTAATTTATAAAATATTTTATATACACTGTGTTTCAATAGGCAATCTTATTCATAGTTAATTAGTTGACTGAAATGTGCATATATGTCAAAGTAGGAAGTTAACCTGGCTGACTGCTTGGAAGGCAGCTATGCTAACTGTTAGCCACCAACGCTTGACGACTGAAATGTTTTATAAGAAAAATAAATTATTATTGTATATTTAGATACAGAAGTATGCTTACCATAAAGTTGGATAGAAATGAATCACTAAGGGATAAACTGTAATTCTGGAGCTACCTACTGCTCCCAAAGCTAGTTTCAGTGATTCCCAAGGCAATAGCAGCTTCACTACCACTCTTCCTAAACTTTGTATATTAATAATTCATCATCAAAATGGAAATTAATGAGGTCCATTATGCTGTTCTCTCATATAAATTATAATAAAATAATAAAAAATCATAGGATACAACTAGCTATATAAATATATATATTAATAACAATTACACCTAAAAGCCTTTTTCAGTGCATAGTTTTGTGCCCTTCAAGTTGTTAAGCATCTATTTTAATGTTAAACAATTACTTGCAGATAGGAACACCATCTAAGTCGTCTATAATGAAAGTAAAAGAACAACAATAACAAAATAAAATATCAGTAAAATGAATAAAAATTTTCATCTGCAGATTCAACATAATGATTCAGAATTTATCTATATAATATAACAATATACAGAATAAAAACAGACAAAACTCCTTTTCGTATTGCCACTCAGTGCAAACCAGAGTAATCAATGAATGCCGGAAGGCTTGTGCATAAAATCCCCATCTAGTGCCTATTCATCCAATATCCCCAGACTGCCTTCATCAGTGAGAAACCTTGGACCTGAGAGCAATGCATCTAGATCTTAGCATCTTGTACAACTCTCCAGCAGCCACCATTTATCCCTACTTAACTACAAAACTATGAGTCTTAAATTGAAAGCACTAATATTTTCAAAACAAGCTCATTAGCTTATATAGTCATATAGGTCTGAACTCAATTCAGTACCCATGCATTTTGATAACTTTGGTTCTTTAATAACCATAGCCACCATTATCCTATTAGGCATGATTGGTTTTAAGCCAATAAACAAGGCTCCTCACTGACGAAGGCCACAAGCCAGAAACTAGTCTGGGGATATTGGATGAGTAAGGCACTCGATGGGGATTTTATGCACAAGCTTTCTGGCATCCATTGATTACTCTGGCTTGCACTGAGTGGCAATATGTATAGAGAGTTTTGCCTGTTTTAATAAGTTATAAGCAAGCATAGGAAATGATGATCACGTGATGTTTATTGGCTTAAAACCAATCCTGCCTAATAGGATAGTGGTGGCTATGGGTTCAGACATATATGACTATATAAGCTAATGAGCTTGTATTGAAAATATTACAGTGCTTTCAATTTAAGACTCATAGTTTTATAGTTAAGCAGAGATAAAAGGTGGCTGCTCGAGGGTTGCATTAGATCCTAAGATCTAGGTGTGGTGCTCTCAGATTCAAGGCTCCTCACTGACGAAGGCCACAAACAAGAAACTAGTCTGGGGATGAGTTGGCACTAGATGGGGATTTTATGCACAAGCCTTCTGGCATCCATTGATTACTCTGGCTTGCACTGAGTGGCAATACATATAGAGAGTTTTGCCTGTTTTAATAACAGTTATAAGCAAGCATAGGAAATGGTGAACACGTGATGTGTATTGGCCTAATATACAGAATAAATAGTATATACACTATATAACTTTATATATACTATCATATAATTTTCCATTCATTTTTAATTGACCAGTTGTTAACTAAATTTATTGAAGTTTTATAAATATTCATATAATTATGTAAGTTATGCTTATTATAACGTAGTTTCATACATTTGTCTTCTTTTTAGATCCTTAATGTAATTTAAAAGTTTAATTATTTCTGTAACATCTTTTTTAAGACCATATGTTAATTAGTGAATGTATAAAGCAGACTTATCATCTCACCTATTAATTGCATTGTTATGTTCTTTGGCTCTTATCTCTGTTTCCCTGTATAATTGCAGTAAATCATATTGCGATGATCACAATTAATTTATATACAATTTCTTTTTTGTCTATATCATCTCTTAATTTATAATAATCTATTAATTTATGCAGACTTTTACTATTCAACCATCCAATATCTAAATGTTTATCAATATATTTTTTGTTTTTTATTATTGTATTATAAATTTTGAGATAATATGAAAGTTTGATCCATTTTTTATTTGAACCATTATTACCATCATCATTATAATCATTTTGCATAAAAATAGTATTATTTAATATAGATATTTTAGAATTAAAAAGCATATTCTTAATAGTTCTATCTGTAAGCTTTATATAATTTAATAAATTGATTCTTTTGTAAATCAGCTACACTTTCATCCGTATTTTGTTTATCATTATTATTATATATAAAATTTTTAAGGACTGCAATTTTTTGTACCCATTCTTATTGTGAATCTATAGACATTTTTTTCTTAATTTATAATTTTATTATTATCTATAA
>JAQFVV010011543.1:0-13439 GCA_028023455.1 Epiperipatus broadwayi | reverse complement strand
ATTATATTTTTAGTTGAAGAATAAAAGTTATGGACAATCTATGTTGATCATAAAAAATGTGATGTAATATGATAAATTTTATCTCTAGGGAGGTGGTTTGTCAGTACAGGTATGGGTACTGGATTCATGATTTATCATAAACGTTTTCACAGATGTGTTAGATACATTACTATTATACCATTAAGACTAATAATATTTACTATATTTACCTTCTGCGAAAACGTTTTGATTATAAACTGTTTTTGAAAAAATATCCTAAATTTATTCACATTCTGGGACATTTTTGAATTATCTATTTGTTTTTAAAAAATCATAACACAAAGATTTAATATTTTCATTTATAGTAAATTTGATTAATTTCCCTTCTCACCACTTTAAAATAAATAAACATGAGAAAAAATTGAAAATCTACTTCCCAATAATCATTATTATGTGTGCGGAAGTTAAATTGAACTTATACTCTTTGATGTTGAATTACTTTTCTGAAATTATATTGATATATCATTTTGGGCAAAAAAAACTATATCTAAGTGAAAGTTTTTCTTACATAAGAGCATATGCATATTTATGTATAAAATGTGTATATATATATATATAATAACAGGATAATAAATATAGGATAATTTTATTTAGGCCACACATGATTAGCTATATGTAACAGGATAATCAACATTTCAGCACTATATATATATAAACTTTTCCCAATAGGACACTATCTTATGCCAAAATATCTATAAAAAATATATTTTTTATAGTTTAATTTTTATAATAAATAGATTTTATTAATGCCTTATAATGCTATGATTCTGCATATTAAAAGTTATGTCAGTGTAATTGTTAATTTTATAGCTGTAAAATAATTTTAATAGCTTAACTCATAATATTTTAGTCTTGAATATCCAAAATATTTAAAATTTTAATAGCTGATAAATTAAAATGATAGATAATGTATTTAACATTTAATAGTCTTGATTTAGTCATAATTTAACTGATAAAATATTTTAGGAAACCTGATACTAATTCTAAAATTTTAAAACTAGGTTCAAACCCTATATTCAGATTTGTTGGTAATCAGATAAGATTATAATGTTTTAATTTCAGTTTAGTTCTAAATGCAAAATATTATAATTAAGTATTTTAAATTTATTTACTTACAAGCAGTTTAATAATGTCAATAATTAAAGATAGAATTTTTAAATACTAGATAAATGAATGTCTGAATAAATGAATGAATAAAAGTCTTAATTTTAACATTTATTTATTTTAAAGTATTATTAATATCTAATTTCAATCAATAGTTTAAATATATTCTGAGAAACTTATTTAGATTAAAATCAGTGATAAATTAATATGTTAAGTGTTAAAGGTAATGTTTATTTTATTCAAACAGTATAAATTTCACTTTATAATATTTAATTTTATTTTGTTATATTTAGTTTATAAATTATAATACCAGAAAGTATTTAATTATATAATTATCTAGACAAGATAAAGTAATTGATTTACTTTAAAAATTGAACATTAATTAATTAAATTTTTGTTTAGCAATCTTCCTTAGTTTCAGTATAATGTGAATTTCCAATAAAGAGAAGGTGATGTAGATTTAAATATCAATAATCAGTGTATTTAAAGTTATCACCTGACCCAAAACTATAAACATAGATAAAATTGACACCTATATAACACTCTAAATTCATTCTACATTTCTCTTCACTCATCATTTGAATTCATTTTTTTTTAATTTTTTTTTTAAAAGTAATTCAAGTTTAAAAACACTTAATTAAAAATATAATTTCATTTAAACTTTTTAGTCTCTTAGCTTAAATTTTTTAGGGTAATTAATATTTAATTTTAATGTCTGGGCACAACATCTGAATTTAAATTTCAAGGACAAGAAATCTTCATTTCAGCCAACTTTATTGGGTAAAATTAATTAATTATTAACAATGTTTAAAGCTTTTAATATTAAATAAAATATCATGCACTAGAAAATTTTAAATCCATTATTATTATCACTATGATGACAAACAGACTGGTATTAAATTTCAATGACTATTTGATATTTAAGTTTCCTGCAAAATATTTAAAACTATTAGCAGCAAAAACAATAATGTTTTTAAAAGTGTTAAATAACTTAATCATATATTTTTTAAATTTTCATTTTATATAGGACATTATTTAAAATTAATTTACCTCAGGTAAAGAACTTTGAATTCCATATTATAAATATTTATTTTATTGTGATGAGTATATTATCAATCATATATAATTATCTTCATGTCTCTAAGAAAAAGAAAAAAATTTTTTGGCTATATATAATTGCTTAATTGGATAATTATTTATGCTGCTATTTTGATGAAACATTATTTGCTCTATAACAACATAAAGAAGTTCCATTTATTATCCTCCTCCCAAAAATTATTCCTTAAAACCAGGGGAGAGAAAATAGTGGAAATGTTTTTAAAAATGTTTAACAAATGTTTTGAAGTGTTTTAAGACAGTACTAACTTTATAAATAAAAATTTAAATTATTTTTAAAAAATAATATTATATTTAAAATGAATTTTAATGATCTTTGTCTATAATATTAATTTTGTGAAAGCCTGCATACTCTTTTTTTTCTCATCACTGTTATGAAAACCACCACTGTAGTTTAAAAAACTATATTTAAAAAAAAAAATTTTCTCCTGCTAAACACTATTATTATCTAAATATTAAAATTTAAATGCTTAAATTGAATATAAAAACATTTTATTGCAGATTAATAAATGAATGGTCATACTTATAATATTCTATCATAATTTACTGAATTTTACTTATAGAAAATTGTGAAGCTTTTATATTGTATATTTTAATTGTTATATTTACATGCTGCATATTTTTTCTGTCCACAGAACTTTGTTGACGAAATAGACTGTTCCTGTTTGCATTTAATAATTAAATGGTAGAAGAATAGAAGAAACAGAAAGTCTTTATTTTATTAAATTTTAAATGGTATGGGTTCATATTATATTTATGTTTATAATTATTGCTTACAATGTTATTTTAATGCTTATTTTCTTATGCAATTTTATATGCTATTTTAGTAACAATTTTTGGTCAAAGTTCTCATCAGAATATCAGTGTATGATATTTGCATATTTTAAAATAGTGTTTCCTTTTTCATATGAATTATTTATTTATAAAAAGTATATTATTATGGTGATGTAGTCTAATTGATGTATATTTTTATTATTTATTTTATTTCTTATTTATTGCCTATGTTTAAGAGTTAATAATTATTTATCATCTTTCACATCCATTAGTTACAGTATATTATTTAGGATTGAGATTTAATCTCTCTCTCCCCTTATTTAAAATAAGAATTCATTATTGTTACCAGTATTGTAAAAGATTGTAGCATTGTCTTTCTCTTATCATTTTTGTGGTTTATCTTAAAAAAGTTGGTTGCATTAGTCTCTCTCTTATATCTGTTGTTTCACTAACATACATTTTTGGAGATTTAGCTTAGATTCTCCCTAGTGTAAGACATCTTTATTTAGTATTATTATCTCTGAAGAGCAATCTTATTATTTCTTGACTAGTGACAAAGTCCTAAATCATTTTCCTATTGCCTTCAAAAGTAAGTACACTGATTTATAAGCTATGCCATCATATTTTTATTTACTTTACTTAGTTATTGTAATAGGATTTAGTGTTGTTATAAAATGTATTTTGTAAAGTATGTGTAAGATTTTACCATGACTTTCTCTGGAAATTATAGTTGCTTATATCAAGGTATTGAAGAAACACCACTCTTACCTCTTTAGCATTCTTGGTTTATTTGGATGGGGGTTACATATTGTTGATGATGTACAGGTCCTGTATTTAAGCTTTGGTGAGCTAGGACATAAATATGATAAATAATTACTTCAAATTTTTAAATTGTATATTAGGCATAAGTAGATATTATATATCTCTCTCATCACTTCCTTATCACTAGTTTGGTAATCTTGTATTTTAAGTAATGTTAAATATTCATTTAAAAAAAACCTAAACAAAAAAAAAGGATTTTATCATTGTATGAATGTTTTAATATGTGAGAACTTATTAGAATTTAAATTAACAAAAATTTATTTTGACCAACAAGATTACTTTTGCTAAACCAAATTTATTTGTCATAAATCCATTTGTAATTTTAATTTCTAATATATTTTTAAAAGGCAAGTTGTATTTGTAGAAGCTCTTGGGTTTGTCGATCTAAAAGATATTGATATTTGTTTTTTTTATTATTTTTTTTTCTGGAAAATAGATTTTTGTTTTTTATTATTAAGAAATTTCTAATAGTCATTTATCTCACATTATCCATTCATTAACTAGAAATCTAAATAATTATAAATCTAAATAAATATCTTAAATGTTTTGATACAAGAGTACATAAATATTGAAATTAATATAAGATTCGCTTTATAGAATTATATTTAAGTATTAGAATTATATCTAAGAAAAATCTATTTTGCTTAATAAAATTTATAATTGCAAGTTACTAATATTTGAGATCACTTTTACCAATTTAGTTTGCTTATTAAAATATCAGTGATTGTTTATTTATTTTAAAACTGTTGTCATAAAGATGGAAGATCATATTTATTATTTTATGATAAATTTAAATTAAGAAATGATTTAGCTCAAATCTGGAAGATATTTATGTAGATTTATTCTATGGTATTTAGAATGGCTGTAAAATCCCTATACCCATCTTTAATATCTGAAAGTCACCCATGATTATTATTTAACTTATTATAATGTATTTTATTTATATTAATAATATTATTATGATTATAATTGTGATAAAATAGTAGCTGGGTAGGTGTTGTCTTACTTCCATTGATTAGGATTTCATTCTATGTTTAATATATCTTAAATGTCAAAGAGAATTTATTTCATGATTAAAATCAATAATATTACCCTGAGGTACCCTAATTTATTTTAAAACATCACTATAAAAACCTTATTTAAATTATTTTCAAAAGATAAATCTTTTCTGGCAAAGATTCTTAATTTTATTAAATTCAATATAAGATTTTATCTGATCAGAGAAATGAGGTACTTAAAGATACCTGATGATGGGTAAGAAATATGGTAGTGATAGTAGATGCTATAAGAGTAAATTTTAAAATGTAACCTCAATGGCATATGCTTGCAATACCAAAAGTCCTCTATTTGTATTAAATTGAGTTGAGAGTTCTCTCTCTCTTAATTCATTAATAATATTGCTTTATATTTTACTTAATGTATTGTTTATTCCTATATCTCTTCTTATCTGTGGCATATGACATTTGTACTTTATAAAGCTCACTAAGCTTAGCTAACAATGTCACAATATCAAATAATTTTACTTAAATAAATATATTTTATTATCATCATATTATATTGGTTACATATATATATATATATATATATATATATATATATATATATATATATATATATATATATATAATTCAATGTCTGTATTTTTCCAAAGCAGTATATGTAATTATATAATTGAATATTTATAAATACAGTAATCAGATATATTTTTAAAAATTGTATCCATTTATAGATATGATAATGTGATCACTTGCCACACTTTTTGACTTAGTCATAATTTATAATGAGCATACGAAAGGCCATTGCATGTTTTTAAAAAAAATCTATTTATGAGATAATATTGACCCCCCACAGCAGTAATATTTCTTGCTCATCAAGGATATTGTGATATCTGTATGATTACTAGAATATTTGGTAATTTTGACTAGTTACATTTGTAATACTTATAATAGCATCATTAGCATTCCAGATTTGAATTTGTATTCATTTTAATGCTGATTCCATCAGCACCCCATACTTGGGGTTTCTGAAATTCTTTTATAATATTACATTATTTGGTTTAAGTTTTTGATAAATTGATGAGAAACATAAATAAAAAAGTGAATTAAAGGCAAAAAAAATATATATAACATTCATAAACAGTTTTATTCCACATAATGACAACCATGTAGATGCTTCTACACATCCTCTCAAACAATATATATTATCCCTAGATGGATGAAATAATTATTTGATAAGTACATGAGTTAACTTTTTTGATAATGATATTCAATAGAATTTCATTATTTATTATTACTAATTTAAACAAAGATATGTTAATTCAGATGCCTCATTGTCATTTGACTCATTTAATTGAATAATAAATAATATGTTATAGAACAAATGTACATCTTACTTGAGGAAAAAAAACAGAACATTATTTTTCAGAGTAAGTAGATTAGTATTAACTATAAAATTAATAATTAAATAGTCATTTGTGATGTATATACAGGAGGAACAAATATATATATATATATATATATATATATATATATATATATATATATATATATATATATATATATATATATATAGAAATACTTCAATCTGTTTACCTATTGCCAACAAAATGTATACACATAAATGATAACACTTTAAATATTCTGATGTTTAACTTACCTATAATAATCCTTGGGATTCTTTATTTGTTTTTCCATTTTGTCAAAAAAGAACTGATTAATTCTATGTACTCCTGCTTTAGTTGGAAATATACAACTTAATTTCTTAAATTATTATAATACTTTTTCACTGGTCAGTAGGTCAATAAATCAGTTTATTGGTCATAGTTTGGTTTGTATTTGGAAGACATCAATAAAGATTCTTCTTTTTCATTCTTGTATGATAGATAGATCCAAGATGGAATGATTTTTCATTCATAAATAAAATAAATAAACAAAATGACATAAGTTTCAAAATATAACAACCATTTTTCTGTACTAAGACTTTATTTCAAACTCAGGCTAGCTAAGATTAATTTATCTTCTATGAAGCAACATGCCAGTCAAGAGATAAGTCACTGGAGCTTTTTTTAGTGATTTATCCTGATAATGTTTAATTTATACATAGCAGATCTATTATATATTTAAATATTGATATCAGCCTAAAATGAGGCTGAGGCTATTGGATGGATAAACACTAGATAAGAATTATAATGCACAAATCTTCTAGTTGTTATTGACTATTCGAGCTTGCACTGTATAACACTCTTGTTGGGAAGAATTTGCTACTATTTAGCAACAACTTATATTATCATAAAGAAAGAGTGATCATGTGATATTTTAATGGTTTAATATATTTTTAACAGAAATATATTGTAAATAAAATAATATTAATAGCAAGAACAATAATAAAAATAATAAATCAATTTGTTTGTGAAAATTTGCAGCATTAAACTAATTATGAATTGTACATTGTTTTATATTTTATGATACAAAAATACATGAAAAAACACACAAAAGTAAATTATAAGTATATGCAAGAAAAATATATCTGTAAACCATATTTTTTAAAAAGACATTCGAAATTGTTTAATATTCTAAATTAAAAAAATAATAAAATCTAAGTTAAAGTTATTAGGCAATCAAAGTATCGAGATGACTTCCAAAATATACAAGTAAACTCTAACATAAAACAAATTAGAAATATAGCTTTGTATTTGCAACATTTATTTACTTATTATATAAACAATGTACTCTTGTCAACAGTTGAGTTAGCATATGTGAGATCATGCAATGCTATTGTTAACAATATTCATATATTTTAAGAGAAAGTTGACAGAATTAAATTTGTTGGTAATTTTTGAGTAAATATTTACCTTTTTTGAAGTTGAAATTAGAAAAATATTTTGCAGTATATTGATTAAAAAGTTACTAATTTAAAAAGGAAGCTTTAATCAGTTTAAATATTTGTGAGATTAAAACCTTCATATATCTTTGATGATAACAAATATAGGACCCTCATATAAGATCAAACATTTCAACTTTTTAGTTTATTTATTGATTGATTCTACACACACTCTTAATGATTCTTGGTCATAAAGCATTTAGTTTAACATTTGAATATTTAAAATCTATATAAAAAAATAAATTGTAGTCAAAAAATTTCAACAATGCATTCAAATTCAGCAATTAGATAAATTACAACTTTAATTTTGTTTATTATTCCAAATCTTTTTTGAAAAACTGCAAAATATTCCAATCAGACTGAAATACATTCTTTAAATTCTTAATATAAATCATAAAATAAATAATAATCTAATAGTTTATTGTTCAAAAATTATATAAAGTTTAAGGTACTAGAAATGGCAGAAATTGAATCGCAATCTATGAATATTGATCTTTATGAGTCCACTATTTACTCTTTTGTATTAAACCAATAAGGAGTAAAATAACCTAGTGATTTATTTCATGAAAACTTATATGAAGTTTAAGCAAGTATAAAACTGGAATCCTGAACACCAGAGTCCACTATGTTATTTCTATACAAAAGCACACAGGAAAATCATAAAGTGATTTAATTTGAGGTTTAATCTTCTTTGGTAAAAATGACAACAATAACAATAAAATTCTATAGTCATTTGCATAGGAAATCATGTGACATTTAAGCACTAAAGAAATAGGTTGAGTATAACAATTTTTTATCAAACAGATTTTTAAAAATCTTGTTGAAATTATTCAAGCAAACTTTGCTTTTGAATCCAATTGCTCTTATTTCTAAGGTAAACACTACTCAGATGCTTATTATTAATATTGATTTTTCACTTTGTCAAATGTATAGGGTATATCCAAAAGATTAATAATCATAGGTCATATAAAGAAAGGTCATATAATTATTGATTTAATAGATATGATGGTTCATGTGATCTAATATAATTTTTAGAATAAGCCTAAAGACTAGTTACAATTATTAAAACAAACTACTGTATTATGATTAGAATCTTACTCAAAAAGTATGTAATTTAAATGGATTCTTGAACTTCATCAAGGTGTAATTGCCTCAAATTTTGTTTGAAATTTATATAAATGACAAGATGTACCTGGCCTATTCAAAGGCTGTCTTTTTTTAATTGGTTGTTTTAACAATGTTTTTTTAAATATTTAATATAATTTAAACATAAGATTTTTATATTATCAAAATAAATGTGAAAATAAAAACTGTCTTTTTTAATTGCTTACTTTAACAAATTTTATTTTATTTTATGGAATTACTTACTTTGAATAAAATGCTTGTAATCAAATTAAGCATCTAAATTACAATTAAAATTTTTAATTATAAATTTATTAAATGCACATTGATTACATAAGTAATATTCATTAAGGCTGTTGCCTCAAGCACGTGTATAAAAATGTAGTAGGGACCTCTACAAGGTCTTATACCACAAGCTTACTCTTGGAAGAAAGGGGAACCTTCTTTACTTCAACCTACTTTCTATTTAAATAGGTGAAGTATATGATATGTGAATTTGACATTGTTATAGACAACTATTAATGATAAATTGAGTGTAGACATATGCAATATCAAACTACACCACTTCATTTATACACTAACTGAAGAACTAAATGTAAATGCAGTACTATAGTATCTATTTTTCCCTCACACTAAATATCCCACATCTCAAACATGAACATATACCATAATTACACATTTTTTCATGATTTAAATCCTATACCTATTTAGTTCCATACTGTAGTTAAAAGCACATGTACTGATTTTTTTCTGAGCATTTTTTTATTAATGGTAAGTGCTTTCTTGGCATAAAATATGCTTTGTAATAAAAATTACAGATTATTAAATATAAAGAGTTGAATTACTTCCTTGGTATAAGATTTTCATAATTTATTACACCTTAGTTAAGTATAATTATTTATTAATTTTTTTTCCAAGCTGTCAAATTTGTTGTTTTTGTAATTTGTTAAAGCAACCAATTAAACAGTATTGTGGACAACATTAGGACAACAGACAAAATATGAATTTTATATAAAAGATAGAAAAACATTATAAATTCATACTATATGCTATACTGATGATGATAATATTTTTAGGCTAATAAAAATGTGATGGTGAGTTGTATTTTCAAAAAATATTAATTATTTTTATTTTTAGTGTAAGAAAAATTGTTAAAAGATTAATGTAAAAGGGGTATTTATTAATTTTAGAAAAGCCATATAAATTTTAAAAACAAGGCTAATAGTATTGATATGAAGTCTCATCAGCTAAGCCATAATGCATAAATCTTATTTTTTTTTAAAGAATTTTTTTTCTTATAGCCAGTCCCTAGCTAGCCTAAACTATCCATTTAATATAACTAATAATTGGTGATGAGATATTCTTATATACAGGATTAAACAAGAATAAAAAACACTCAAATCTTTATCATCAGACAATTAGAAAAGCTAATGAGTAACGATTTATTTCTACAGACTTTTTCTATGATGAACTACTCTTTTAGAAAAACATTTTCTCTGAAGTGGACTACTTAAAATTGTTTTACTTATCTACCATATAGATTATATTATAAACCAAGAGAGAATTATAAAGTTAGATAAAAAAAACTGCTTTAATTACAGTACTTATATTAACACTTTTAAATTATAGATTATTAACTTAAAATCCATTTGAAAAATTTAATAAGAATAAAATCCAAATATGGTGAATTATAAATAGTCCTAACATTAATAACTTTCATAACTTGAAACATTTCAATATTGTAACTGTCTCTTCTTACATAAAATTGTACATTAGAATATCATCATCATCATTATCAACCATTATCAATCCACTGCCAGGATGTGAAGGTCTCTCCAAGTTTAATCCATCTTCTCCGATCTTTAGCTTCTCTTCTCCACAACACCCCTGCACATTTTCTTATTTCATCCATCCATCTCATGTGGTCTCTTTCTGGGTCTTTTACAATCTCTTGGAATCCAGTTTAAAATTTCAATTGTCCATCTATTATCATCTCTTCTAACAATATGTCCAGCCCAACTCCACTTCAATCTTTTAATTTTTTCAATGAGGTCAGTAACACCTGTTTGTTCTCTTACCCATACATTGCGTTTACGATCTCTTCTTGTTACTCCCAACATACATCTCTCCATACTTCTTTGAGTGGTCTAAGTCTCTGGTGCTCTTCTATTAAGTGTCCAAGTCTCAGATCCATAAGTAAGAACTGGTAAAACACATTTGTTAAAAACCTTCCTTTTCAAACACATAGGCATATTTCCTTTTAGTATCAAGTTATTTCTACCAAAAGCACTCCAACCAAGTTTAATTCTATGATTAATTTCCTCCATTATGTTTCCATCTGTATTAATAATCTGTATTAATAATGCTCTCTAAAATGTCATTATAAATAACTATAAAATTTTTTAAATTATCCATAAAAAGATACAATTGTTTTAGATTTCTATTTTTCTCCGTAATATGTATAGATTCTCCAATAATTATCAAATAAAAACAAGATCTTAGATATGCATTAGTACATGCTTTGAACATGAATAGATAAGGTAAATAACTTGAAAAATTATATATCCAATTCTCTGCTTTGTTTCTTTGACAAAATATATAAATGATTTTTTTGGGTAAAACCATGTGTCATTTTCTATTATATACCGATATTTCATTTGTCTACATCATACAACCGTGAAAACATTAAATTATATGTATATTGTGATATATAGTTAAATTATTATTACAATCATCACTATTATTACAGTGAAGTTGTGAATTATACTTTATCTAACTACATGATTTCAATTATATGTTGTCCAAAAAAAAAAAAACCCGTAAACAAACAAACCATTAAAAGTAGTAAATTTTACAATATTTGGCAGCCATTTTTTAAAACCTGTATACAATTATATATGTTAATAAAATTTCTTCAGTTTATGGTGAAAGCACATACATTTTATTTTTACTTTATTATCTTTTCAAATTTAATGCAGAGTATTTTGTGCAATAAAATAAATTCTAAGCTCAATGCTAAAAGTTTTATAAAATTTTAGAATATATTTAAGATTAATATTTCTTTGAAAACATTAAAATATTTATAAAGATCATAATTTCTTGAGAAAGAGACTAGTTTGCTATGTTTCTATAAGAGAAAAAAGTTATTGCAAAAAAAAAAAAATCACCCAGAGTGTTTTTAACAAGATGAAATCAGGCAATTCTCTATTCACTTTATTTTAAAAATAAAAAATATGCTTTTTATATGTTGCAAACTATTGTTTGAAAGTGGGATTGACCATAGTCCCGAGGACCTCCTTATAAACTTCATATGAAAGGCTAGGAAGATTGACAAGAGGACTTGCCAGAACAGTTGGTGATTTAGACCTGGGATCAACTAAAAATATAAATTTCAAGACATTCCATTTCATTCTATGGACAATGCCTCTGGCCTTGTCAGGATGGATTCTCCCCTATTGCTGTGATGACAGGGATGGTATAACCTACCTCCTAACCATCCTATTTGAACTGTATCCCTGTAAACCCATTGCAGACAATGCTTGTTAACAGCAGCTCTAAGTATTGCCTGTATACACAATTATGTACCTTACTCTATAAATGAATAAAATATATTTTTGAAAGTAAAAATATGCTTTTTTTTCTTATTCTTATTGCTTTGGTGCATGAATGAACACAGATTCAGTAAAAAATATATAAATGTGTCTCCTCAATTTATTATTAATAATTATATTACTATTTTAAAAATGTTGTTTATACTATCATCTTGATATATATTAATGCTATACATATAAAAAGTGTCTGTGTTATATATATATATATGAAAAACAAAAAACAAGTTAAAAACTTGCTAATGCTTGTATTTATGTCAACAGATGGTGTTCTACCAAAAACACCGTCCAAGTTGTATGTTTACATAAACGTCAGAGCATGCATTCACTATTCTAACTTTAATTCCACTTTCAGATCATGATTTCAAGCTATTTGTTATCATCAGTGAAAGACAGGAAATGTCTTTCACTGATGATAGCAAATAGCTTGAAATCATGATCTGAAAGTGGAATTAAAGTTAGAGATAGTGAATGCATGCTCTGGACGTTTATGTAAACATATGCTTGACGGTGTTTTTTGGTAGAATGCCATCTGTTGACATATATATATATATATAACTACAATCATTAAATGTCTGTATTTTTAAATCATATAATAATAATTCAAACAAATATATTTAACACAGTTTTCAAAATTAAATAATATATTCTTTACTAGAAGTACTTTCAATTGTTTCACTGACAATCTTTATCAACTGTTAATATAAACATACAAAAATAAAAACTTGCATTACCCATAATTCAATCTATTCAAATTTCCCACAATTCTGTTGTCTTTATATTAGTCGATTGTTTATTCATTAAACTACTCTCTATTCCTAGATATCATCATTGCACTCTTTAATTTTACGCTTTTCACTACACCTTTCAATTTGAATAATTTTTATATCTCTATTATTAAATTTAAAACCATAATTACTTGTTTTATTATGATTAAATATAATTGATGGAGTATTCATATTTACTAAAGATATA
>JAQFVV010011542.1:0-13481 GCA_028023455.1 Epiperipatus broadwayi | reverse complement strand
TTAACTTAAAAGCAAATCTATTTAAAATGATGGTATGTTTGTATTTATCTTTAATTCAAAATATTTTATCCATTTCAAAACAGAGCTTTTTAGTTTGTGTATAATTACACACATTACATATTTATGCGAATTGACATATATATGCAAAAATCTTTATTTAATTCTCACCAATAGTTTAACTATGAATAAAGCTCGGTTTTGAACGTTTACAGCATAAACAATATAACATAATTGATTTAATAAAATTTGGCATAGATTTAATCAAGAAATGCATTTTAAAACATAATAGAATTTCAAGTAAGAGTAATTTCAAAATTGTTTATTTTAGTAAGAGTAATTTCAAAATTGTTTATTTTAACAAAAAGTTGTGCAATGTCTACTAGAATATGATTGATTTAGTTTATGTAACACTATCTGTAAGATTAATAACGGCAAATATTATCATTAACTTAAGACAATATATAACTTTAGCATAAACACTTTAATTATTACTTTAAAACAGATTATTGCATTTTATATGTTACTAAATTTATATAAACATTTAATTTCTATGTTTTATTAAATTGAACATATAGCATTTAATTATCTAAAATAAGATAAGTACGTAACCAAATCAATTATTATTTCTACGAGTAAACCAATACATAAAATCATAAATCCTAAATTTATTAAATATTAAATGAAATCATTTATCATTTTTTTAAATCAGTTTAGTCAGTTTAATTCAACTCAATTTATTAAAGATCATTTAAATCAAATTAACTCATTTTAAATCAGTTTAAGTCGGGCAAGATTTTAGGTTTAAATAAAGCTATTAAATCTCAACTACAATTTAGGCACGTTTTAAGATTGAAAGTAAAATAAAATGAAATTTACAAAAGTTTAATTTGCATTATTAGGATAGCCATTAAATTAAGGTTAAGCTAGCATTTAAAGTTGAAATTAGTGAAAGTTTTTACTGAATGAGTAGTTACCATTGCTTCTTTTGATTGCATAGTGGGACATTTTTAGATTCATGCGGTGGTCGCTCATGTTCTTCCATCTTAGATGGCTGTTCATTGAGGTGGGAGGCAAGATTTAGAGACTATTACTCCGACATGCTGATTATTCACTTTATTACTGATATAAATTGGATGACTCTTTGAATACAATATTTTTAATTGCCTTTAAAAGATGGCTGCTATTGCTTTTATATCCATCCTCCCCTCTTTCTCTTTATTATTTTATTTTCTTAGAAGTATCTTTTCTTTGGCCCATACGATAGTCATCAGTTATAGCAGGAGCCTGCTGTGTTAAATATTAAACAGGTAAAAAAACCATTGACACACCATAATTTATGCAGTTTTCTAAGTTTAATTCTAAATATAAATTTTAATTAATCTTATACCAGTAAAGATTAATTATGCTGGCAACACTCTGACCAAAAAAACAAAAAAACAAATTCTAAGCTTTGTTAAAACATTTTATTATATATGTAACCTGACTGTTCTAATTTACAGATATATGCAGAATTATTAAATTTCGAATATTTATAATTTAATAAATATATAAGAATTTATAGAAAACGTAATGTTTTATATCCTGTTAACATTTATATTCTTTCACATATGTAGTCTAAAGTTACACATAAAATTCGTCTTTCACTTAGCAATTATTAACAATCTATATATTGCTTTTTTTTTGGTTTCATGACTATATAAATGAATATTTCTGAAAATACTTAAACATATATGCACACATACATGCTTGTATTATTTAGATTTAAATTTAGATGGTATTTCTTAAGATTATTATTAATATATATGAGATTTTGGTGGTGTATATATATATATATATATATAGGTGAAACACTCGCTTCAAAAGCTGACTGTTTCAATAGGATATAGCATACATACGCATATATATTGTAAAATTCTGTACTCTAAAATTTCATCTTCTTGGGTTTTATTTGTTGGTTTAAAATAAGTTTCTTCTAACACTTTTTTTTTTATTAAAAATTCAAATTGTAAAAACATTTCAAGATAAAGTTTTAATCTTTCCTTTTTTTTTTTTTTTTTTTGAGAAAGCTTTTAATTTTGAAAAGTTAATTGCATTGCTGTTACTGGTATTTAAATTAGATCCATTTTAGTTGGATTTTAAAGTGGTTATTTAATTTTGTGTTGTTGTTTTTTATAAAGTAAATCCTGATTAGAATTCTTAAATAAGATTGAGCAGGAGATAAAGGTTTTCATTGGGCTAAGGCTTATAATTGAAAAACAAGAAAGTTTACATGAGAGATATAGAAAAAATATAAATGACCCTAAAATGTTTGGACATTACTTCTTCTTCTTGGCTTGACTAAGCTAATTCTGCTTCACTATAATTCATTCAACCTCCTTACAATTTCACTATTCACTTAATGTTAGAACTTCTGAGATTCATACACTGTGTTGGAAGTTCAGATATTTCTTTTAAATCATTCTGTACTCATTTTTCAGAATGCTAGTAATAAAATTTCATATTCTGCTTTTTAATTGGATTCCATATTATTGCCTGCATTTGTTTTTGTAAGATGCCTAAATTTATTGCTATGCCTTTTCAAACCTAAAACATGTCTTGCTAACATACCTGAGGATGGACTCCTTATTCCAAGCTGTTTACTCATCACACCTGAATGTCTGAAGTATAAAGGATCCCAGAATATGCCTCTCTACACTTTCCACCATAAAAAAATGAAAACACCTAAAAATTGGAACAAAATAACAGTTTGCATTCCTAGAAAAACTCAGGGGACTCTGTCTTATTCTTTCCAGTAAATATAAATCTTTTAATTAAATCTCCATTCAATATAAAAATAAATCTGCAGTTTTAATAATTATTTAATCTCATAAATATTATCTGTATTTGCTTTTTATTGTATTTATTGTGTCTTGGAATCTTAGTTTCTAGGATTCCAAGTTTGCTTTCAATTTTATTTATTGGAGAGTGTATTGTGAGATTATATTTTATATGCTTAATCGCTTTCTTGTTTTATTATAAACTAGTGCTAGATGCTTTGGAAGTCTTTTGTAAATTTAATTTGCTCTCCCCTGTCCTTACTTTATTGTCCAATAAATAATTTAAATTACTGTGTTTGCATTTTTTGTAAACTGCAAATCTTTTGGCTGGTGGTTTATCATGTTTGTTATTTTAGTTTTCTGTAGTTAAATATCCCATTTCTTCCTTTCTAGATTATGTAAGACTGTAACCATTCTTCAAGTTTTAATGTATTGTAAAAGTGGTACATCATAAGATGTCCTGTGGATAAAATGATATATCTAGTTCAAAGTACTAGGAAATGCTCACCCGTGCTTTTTCATTCATTTCCTCCAAGACCATATTGTTTTCATATATCTGAATTAGAAAACTAGAATTGGTGTTCTTTTATAAATCACCGGCAGGGACATATTATTAATCCACTTTTAAATTGTAGGTGACAGAACATTTATTTCTGCTTGAGCATTTAATGTTTTAATATTTTCAGCTCATATACACTTTCTGATGAATTAGCTTATAAAAATCTAGGTCAAACTTTCATATTCAATTTGCTAGATTTAATTTAGTTTTTTTATTGAATTGTAGTAAATGTTTCAAATTATATTATCTTAATTTGGCTGATGTTTGTCTTAGTGCTTTTATTTTTCAATTGTCTAAACAATATTTAAGGTCTCTTGCTATCTCCCTGAGTTTAGTCAGTGCAAACCATCATCACCATCCACTTTTGATCATAGTAAACAAATTTTCAAGATATGCAGTGATCTGGTGGCATCCTCCATAATCAAGGAGACTGATTGACTGACTGTTACAATACATATACCTTAAAAATTTATTTTGACTATTTGAAATACATGGAATGGATATCCATATTTTGTTATCAATTTTTTTTTAATCAATAAAACTATTTTTAAATTGACATAAAGAATTGGTAATTTGTTCAAACTTATAACCAACTTCAAGCAACTCAATGGCAAATATCTCTCAATATTTTTTTCATTTATCACACATAATTTTTCTTCTGAAACAAAAAAAAATGTAAATCTTGTGAATTGATGATTGATTATGGTGACTCATTTATATATCAAACTTGTAAATATATTGATAAGTTGTTACAAGAGTTTTAGGATTTGGGGAAAATACTATTGCTCCATCTTTGAATTTTGTAGAAGGAATTATAAATATAATTATTGATGAGAGTGATGTTATTCCTTTATTCGATGTTACAGAAATGTATGGTTTTATTGATAGAATTGATTTCATAAAAATTGAACATACATTTAAATGTAAAGATGTTTGTAAGTATGTGCTAAAATGTATTATTGATTCTTTAAAATTTTTTGATGATATTATTATTGCTTCTTTTGAAGGTGGATATTATAAAATGTTTAATGGCTGTCTTGTGGGTATGCCTGTTATTGCACAATATTGCAATTTTCTTTTGCTTTTATATGAGAATAGTATTTTAAATAAGTGTGTTTTTTAAAGATATTAAAATTTACAAAAGACATTTGAAGAATGATTTTGTTTGTAAAAATACCAATACTATAAACTTTATTGAAAAGGAATTAAATAATTTGAATGGCTTGAAATGGACTATTGAAAAAGAACAGGACAAAGAATATGAAGTATTTGGATTTAATTATTACAAAAGAGAGTATGTTCAATTACAAATTAATAATCAAATTATTGCAAAAATTAGAATATACAAATGGTAAATTAATAGTACTAATTGTGCATAAGATTGCAAGTTTTAGATCTTTTTTTTCATAATGAAATATTATGTAATTACCAGTGTGATAAATTTTAAAAAAAATATTGAGATATTTATCAAGGAATTAGTAAAGTTGGTTATGAGATTGAACAAATTAGCAATATTTTATATTAAGTTAAAAAGCGTTATAATGATTTAAAAGAATTGAAGATTGACAATAAAAAATTGATATCTATTTCATATATTTCAAATGCTCAAGTGAATTTTTTTGATATATATATATATATATATATATATATATATATATATATATATATAATATATATATATATATATATATATATATATATATATATGAAGATGTTTAACATTACATTTTGTGTTACAAATAATATTAATAGGTTAGTGAATTCTACTTAAATATCATACCTGTCAAACAGAAAAGTTATGTTGTGTATCAAATTTTTGTGGATATATCTTATCATATATAGGTGAATTGATGTGGAGCATTGGAAAAAGATTTGAATAGCATGAATTGATACAAGCATGTAAAGTGTAAAAAAAAACTATAATGACTTATTGTCCACTTAAGTATTTTTGGATCATGAAAGGTCATGTAAATATAAATTCAAGTTCGATATTGAAAGACTTAAGATTTTTCATGAAAAGAAAAACCATAATAATAAAAATTAGGGAGACAATTTTAATAAATAGAAATAAAATGAATTAAATTAATAGATAAACTGCTGATATTAAAATTTGGGATTTGATTTGATGACATTTGCTTCTGTTATGTTTTTTGAATTTATCAGCAGATGAGGATGGTTAAGGAATTAACAGAAAGTACTTCTGCAGAGATTGAAATACTTAAGTTAATTAATATTTTATTTATTTTTATTGTTATCATAATAGGTTTTATTGGTATTACATTTTATTTTATAATGAATTTTAAGTCATATTAAAAAATAATGGTTTGTTCAGGAGTTGTGGAAGCAATGCGAAAACGTTAGTAAGCTAATAAGCATAAGTGCAAACTTTGTCTCTTTGAGGAGTGTAAAGTTTATCATGCATTCCCAAATTGTTGCAACATAAAATTTAAGAGTTGTATAAATTTTGCACTAAGATGTGTAGATAAATTAAAATCATTAATTGGAAATCAAGTAGTTGAGGAAATGTAAAAAAATTGTTTTGTTATTCAGAAGTACTTGAAAGCAATTGAACATTTAATACTTTTAAATGAACGATGCTCTTGGGATGAAATATAAAATTGTTTGGGAAAATGGATTTAAATTATTTGAACTTAAATTATGTAATAAATTTGAGAATAAAATTGATTTTTATTTAATAAGCAATCTCCAAAAACTTATAATTATATGGATTTTGTATGTTTGTCAAATAAAAAGATATTAATTTGATTCAGAAATATGTTTCAAGTTATGGAGCTAAATATGGCTCCAGTATTTGAGGTGATTACAATTTGAAATTAAATGCAGCTGTTAAAAACTCATTTGAAATGATTCCTGGTGATTTTCATATTGTTGATGGAATTATCAAAAAAAATAATTGTTATAAATTTAATGTGATTCCATATGAAAATTCATGGGAACTGGCTGTTTCTGAATTCAAAACTGCTACAATAATAAAACTTCTTTTGTACCTTTTTTCAGAAATTTAGATTTTAAACTGAGCTTCTACAGAATTAAACTGAGCTTCTGCAGAATCAGTAAGTCTTACATTTATGGGTCTCAGACTATTTGATCTGCCATCTGATTATTTATGATTTTTTTCTGAAATGCAATTTTCAAGTATTTTTTTACATTTAGCATTTGTAAACTGTATTGACTTTCTCATGGCTTGCTCTGATTATTCAATTGCCAATGGATGGTATTTGTCAGTTTTCTCTTTGTACAAGATAATTTTAGTGATAATTCAGAACTAGAAACTGCATTGACCAAAAAAAGTTGGTGATATCATTTTATTTTTAAGGACAAGCATGCAGATTACATATAAGACTTATTCATAACCAGGCTTTGATCTTGGACTTATAATGTCTCCAGTCAGTGAGTATTTAGTTAATATTTTTTATTACCTATTTTTGTATTACTTATATTTTTATATGATGAAATATGTGTAGAAAAGCAATAAATATTCTGTAGAATTTTAGGCAATTTACATTTCAATGACTATAAAAACATGCACATCCACACTCAGAAAATCATATACATACATGGTTGGTGTAATAGGCAAGATATATCATGATTTTACTTATATGATCATTTATTTATTGCATGATTATAGTAGCATTATACTAATTTGTTACAATTTTGCAATAATTTTTGAACACAATCTTTCAAGCACTTTAACCATCCACTACTTCATATATCATTTCCCACACACATATATAATCAGTACTCATAATAAATTTGTTTATTTTGATGTTTATTGGTTTACTTTGTTTTTATTCATTTTATCTTACAGAGAATTTTTGTTTGATTTTTTGAGTACACATTTTACTTGAAAAGAATACATATTTTGGGTCACACACCATTTGTCAATAATATATTAATTAATATATAATAATATAATAATACATTACAATTTACTAAAGTTTTCTTTGCATAATATCTCATAAACTGTTCTTACTGCTATTTTTTTCCCAATAAAAAAACAAACATATTTCTGACAGATACCCAGCATGGGAGGACAACCAAACATTTCTAGAAGATACACTGATGTGGAAGGACAGGATCTGGGTCAGCTAATAAAAATGAAATTCAATAATCACATCATTTTTTGTAATTTTTACAATTAAAAATTACTCCAGGTAAGTCATGTTATATATCATTTTTCAGCATTTTATAACAAATTAAACTTTCAAAAATTTTTTTACTTTGTGAACCAAATGTAAAAATAAAGATGTTTTGTAAAAGTGTTAAAAATACTTTTTTCTTGTTTTTTCCAGGTAATGACTATTTTAGCAGCTTATTACATTTTTTTCATATTAGCTCTTTCTCACAACAGTGTATATAGTTTTATATTGAAGCAGTTGGATCTGAGTTTGATCACTAGCTCCATGACCTCTAGCCATAAGCCCACTTCCAAACCCTAGTACTAATCTTAAATTTCTGATGCAATGGGACTTTTATACGATTCAATAACCATGTACCAGTTGAAAAACCATCAAAAAAAACTGCAAGTCAGATCCAAACTCAGGCAGCTCAAAACTGAATTCAAACACAACTCAACAGCTCAGATTAGTAGAAATCTAAATCGACGGCACAGTGTTATGCACCAAGGAACTAGCTCAAAGGTTGGTGAGGATCAGAGACCCTGAACTGACATTAATATCTGATAATAAACTGACTAAAATAATTTTAAACCAAATCATATGCATATGTTCAAGTTACCAACACAGACAGCAAGCTTTAACATTAAAATAATTATGGAAAGAATTAAGAACTAAGAAACCAAGTGTGTTTAGAAAATATTTAATAATAATATTTGTTTGAGTTTGAATTTTAAATAAAGATTAAATTAATTGAATTCTAGTCCTTAAACAAAGTTTATAATTTTATAATATGAGTGGCAGTCATTATTATAAACCCAATGAATATTACGCTAATATTTGAAAGTCTATGTCTATGCCCCCAACAAGAAAATAAAAGGCAGATAAAGGATAGTCCGCAGGGCATAAGACTTGTCAGACACAAGCCACCATAGGACTTTGATTATCGACTAGGTATCGTCTTCCAATTTCAATTTTTAGCTCATAATTCATCAGCACAGTTGCCTCTGTTCCAGTCGACCTGTTTTGATGCTTGTAATTCGTGATAAATGATTTCAATTAGAGTAGAACAAATTTTCAGTCATATTTAATTAAATAATTTTTCAATAAAGAATAAATTTATGCCCTAAATACGTATCTTGCTCTTTGTGAATGGATTTGCGAATGTGAAAATAAATATCACATTGTTTTGAATAAAATTAGAGTAATAAATTTCTTTACTAATGAATACCTTTACCTGCCTTTTATTCCTTGTTTGGGGGCATAGGCATAGACTTTCAAATATTGCATAATATTCATTGGCATATAACAAGGACCACCACTCTTATTATTATTATAAATTCTGTTAAAAGGCTAGAGGTAAGTAATATAATCATTATTTAAAATTCAAACAAAACAAATTATTATTATTAAGTATTTTCTAAACACACTTGGTTCTTTGTTCTTAATTATTTTATAATTATTTTAATGTTAATGCTCGCTGTCTGTGTTGGCAACCCGAACATATACATATGATTTGATTTAAAGTCATTTATTATCAGATATTAATGTCAGTTCAGAGGTCTCAGATCCTCACCAAACTTAGGCACTAGTTTTTGGCTCATAGCACTGTGCCACTCGATTTGAATTTTTACTAATCTGAGCTGGTGAGTTGGGTTTGAAATCAGTTTGAACCGACTGAGTTTGGATCCCACTTGTAGTTCTTTTGGTGGGTTTTTCAACTGGTACATGGTTATGATTTTGGTGCCCAACATGGGGCCAAACAACATAACCATGTGCCAATCAAAATACCCACCAAAGGGCCACAAGTCGAATCCAAACTCAGTTGGTTCAAACTGGAGTCAAGCCCAGCTCACCAGCTCAGGTAGTAGAAATCTAGTGGCCGGCACAGTGCTGTGGGCCAGAAATTGGCTCAACAGTGTGAGGATCAAGAGACCCCTGAACTGACATTAATATCACAGTAATAAATGACTAAAATAATTTTAAATCAGATCCCCTTATGTATATGTTGGATTTTGCCAACGGAGACATCGAGAGCATTAACATTAAAATAATTATAAGATAATTAAGAACGAGAAGAACCAAGTGTGTTTAGAAAATATTTAATAATAATAATTTGTTTTGTTTGAATTTTAAATAATGATTATAATTAATTACCTATGGCACTTTAACAAGATTTATAATAATAATAAAATTAATGATTATTTGTTGCCGTAAGCCAATGAATATTAAGCAATATTTGAAAGTCTATGTCTATGCCCCCAACAAGGAATAAAAGGCGAACAAAGGTATTCATTAGTAAAGGAATTTATTACTCTAATTTTATACAAAAGAATGTAGTGTTATTTTTATATTCACAAATCCATTCCGCGAAGATCAAAGAATCGTGTTTAGAGCATAACTTTAATCTTTATTGGAAAAATTATTTAATTAAATATGACTGAAAAAATTTGTTCAACTTTAATTGAAATCACTTCATCACGAATTATGAGCATCAGAATGGGCTTTACTGGAACAGAGAGTAACTGTGCTGACGAATTATGAGCTAAAAAATGAAATTGAAAGACGATAGCTGATCGATAATCGAAGTCCTATGGCATTGCGTCTGGCAAGTCTTATGCCCTTTGCCTAATATGAACAGGAAAGTGCTTTCTTCTCGATAATTTAAAATAACAGAAATATGGTCACCAACCAGCCTAATAGAGGAAAGATTGCCTATGTCAGCAATGTTGAAGATGATGACTTACTAGTCATTGTTTGAGAACTAAAATCAAATTATAGAATGCTCTACATGATGACTTGATCAAATGAATTAAAGTCAAACGAGTTTTTAAGTAAAACTATTTTAAAGTATTTATAAATCATATTAAGGTATGCCCCAATCATCATTACGTTCCTGAATCTTGATTGAAAATAAAAAGCAAAGTTGAATTAGAATATATTTGATCTTTTATTAGCGCTTTTGCAATAAAAATATTTTAAGATTATATATGAATAAATACATATTGGTGAATACAAAAAATAGCTGGGGCATAGATTAAAAATGGAGCTAATAATTTATTATTAGCCAATTATAAAAATAACACACATTTAATAATTTATTTACAAGCTAGATCATTGATAGAATGGTAAATCTAGTTCTATTAGGTAAATTACTATTACAATTAATATATTATTTGCACAAGGCAAAGAAAACAAAGGAGATCATCCCAGTCAAACGAATTATTGGCATATAATTAAAAATAAAATGACATTAATAAATCTACGATATATATATAATATAGTAAATGAACATACATAGTAATGAAGGAAGTTAAATTTAAAACTAAGATTTGAGAAAATTACTAATTTAAAGCATAAATAAAAAGGTTTACAAAGATTATTACATTATAAATGAGGAGAGCTCTTAAAGGGGTATAAAGTAAAGTTCAGAGCTGACCAGAACATTTAAGGTTCATTATGAGAAATATATATTACCCATTTCTTTCCAGCTGAATCCTTAGGTTGCATGTCCGAGTTGGTAAAAACTTAGGCATGCATTTAGTCGATTACTGGAACAGCATTTTAGTGGCTTTTCATAATTTTAGCAGCATGATTTGTCTGAAAAGAATTTAGCAGCTTCATTGAAGATTCTCTAAAGAGCTTCAGGAACCATAGCCAGATTCCTGATGTTCTAGCCCTTTTCCATAATTGAAACACTATTTTAAATTTATGATTTAAAATGCATAGAGTTTACTGCACTTCTCTGCAACAAAGATGGTTTCTTTCTCCAAACTTTTCAGAGCTATATATCTGTTCTCTGATGCCTTCAGCTAGCACTTCTTTCATTATCAATGTTTTTAGATTTATTGTTTCATTTTAGATACATTCCTTCCATTGCGTTTTCAAATTGGTTACACTTTGAATTAATTTTCCTAATGAGAAAATGAATTATAAAATCAGAAAAATGATTTTAATTAGAAATCCCAATCTCTTTTCTCTAATTAATAAAACTTCTTTAACTGCTGTTTTGGAGAAAATCTGAAAGTTTAACGGAAAGAACGTAGCTTTTAATCAATTAAACTTTAACAACTTAATTAAAAATAAAATCAAACATCTCGAACGCAATGAAATCTTTCAAACAATTTATATATTTAAATATTTACAAATATATACGCATTAATCCACTGGATGCAGTTTTAAATATAATATATAAAAATCTACCATGAATAATTTATCAATGAATTTTTTAAGAATTGTCACTTAAATCCGAAACTAATTATTTGAATCCACATTAATTTCCATAAAGAATAACTTATTTCATAAATGCGTATTAAAAATAGCTTAGTTTTCAGATTTAAATTGACCAATTCTATTAATAAATTCATGATAGAATTATTCATGAATTTATATATTATAATCATGTGGATTGTACTATATATATTTGTAAATATTTAAATATATATAATTGTTTGAAAGTTTCATTGCATTCGGGAATGTTTGATCTTATTTTTAAATAAGTTGTTAAAGTTTAACGATTAAAAGCTACATTCTTTCGATAAGCTTTCAGATTTTCCTTTTCCAAAAACAACAGTTAAAGTTTTATTAATTAGAGAAAAAGATAAGGATTTCCTAATTAAAATCATTTTTCGATTTTAAGAATTCATTTTCATTAGAAAATGAATTCAAGTTAATAAGTTTGAGCTTCCTATCAAGGAATGGATCTAAAAACAACCAGTAAATCTAAAAAACATTGATTATGAAAGAAGCACTAGCCCTGACATCATCAGAGGACAGATATATAGCTCTGAAAAGTTTGGAGAGAGAAGCCATCTTTGTTGTAGAGATGTGCAGTAAACTCTATGCATTTTAAATCATGAATTTAAATAGTGTTTGACTATGGAAAAGGGCTAGAACATCAGGAATTTGGCTATGGTTCCTGAAGCCCTTAGAGAATCTTCAATGAAGCTGCTATATTCTTTCCAGACAAATCATGCTGCAAAAATTATGAAAAAGCCACTAAAATGCTGTTTCCAGTAATCGACTAAATGCATGCCTACATTTCTTTTTACCAACTCAGACATGTAACCTAAGGATCCAGCCTGGGAAGAAATGGGTAATATATATTTTTATAATGAACCTCTAAACGTTCTGGCCAGTTCCGAATTTTACTTTACACTCCTTTAAGAGCTCTTGTCATTTATAATGTAACAATCTTTGTAAAACTCCTTTATTTATGCTCTTTAAATTAGGTAATTCTCTCAATCTCTAGTCTTTAAATTTAACTTTCCTTCATTACTATGGTGGTTCATTTACTATATTATATATATATTTATCGTGTGATTTATTAATGTCATTTATTTTTAATTATATGCCAATAATCTTTTGACTCGATGATCTCCCTTTTGTTTCCTTTGCCTTGTGCAAATAATAATATATAAATTCTAATAGTAATTCTCACCATTAGAACTAGATATACCGTTCTATCAATTATCGAGTCGAAATAAATTATTAAATGTGTGTTTTTTTATAATTGGCTAATAATAAATTATTAGCTCCATTTTTAATCTATGCCCCAGCTATTTTTTGTATTCACCAATATATATTTATTCATATATAATCTTAAAATGTTTTTATTGCAAAAGGGCCGATAAAGGACTCAAATATATTCTAATTCAATTTTGTTATTTTCGATTACGATTCAGGAAGGGCACGATGATTGGTGGCATCATTAATATGATTTACTAACACTTTTAAATAGTTTTATTTAAAAACTCTGCTTGACTTTAATTCATTTGATCAAGTCATCACATAGAGCATTCTATAATTGGGTTTTAGTTCTCAAACTGTGACTAGTAAGTCATCATCTTCAACGTTGCTGACGTAGGGCAATCTTCCTCCCTGTTAGGCTGGTCGGTGATCATATTTCTGTTATTTTAAATTATCGAGGGAAGAAAGCACTTCCTCTCCTGTTCATATTAGTCAAAGGGC
>JAQFVV010011541.1:0-13509 GCA_028023455.1 Epiperipatus broadwayi | reverse complement strand
ATTGTAAAATATGAGTTAGATTTAAAAGAAAATATGCATACTTTATTTTTTTATTATTATTAATGTAATATGATTCAGCGATAAATATAATTTATATGATTCTTTAGTAAGGGAACCCTATTATTTTAAAAAATGTTTAAAGTATTAATTTAATGCACTGATACAAAATCATTTGTACTTCTATTGAGGAATTTGTAAAATGAAATAACCTTTTCACTTGTTGAATAGTTCTAGATTGTTAAGTTCATACGTGAATTAAATTTTATTTATTGTTTTACAAGATATGTTCGTGAGCACTTTGGCGATGAAGATAGATAAATCTGTTAGGGAAATTTTAAAGTGGTGACCTCTGAAAATATGCAAAGAAAACCAAAAGGGATGCTTATATGTACGATTTTATGGGGAATAAGAAATAGTTTTATTATTTTAGTAATTATGCAGGTACAGATAACCGAAGCTCTATAACTTATATATTTCCATGGACAGTTTTTTCCTTTTGTATTGAGTATTAATGTTCCAAAGAGCCAAGTAGCCTGGACATTATTTTATAGGGGGAGGTTATTAGACAGAGAAAAGACATGCCTCTTTTCTCTTATTGCATTGTTGCCATGTTGACTATCTTATATGTTTATACTATTGAGTTAATATTCTAATTGGTTCTTCTAATACACATATGCATCCAAATCACTACTGTGTACTTCTAAAGTTATTGCATTGTTCAGAACTGCATTTTGAAGGACAACAACAAATAATTTTGGAAATGTGGGGTTGTTTACTTTGGAAAGAGGATAAGATAGGTTTTTTCTTTTTTGAGATCAAAATACAAGTGAGGATTGAAAGTAAACTTAACTATGAGGATAAAGAATCATAAATATTTCTGTATTTTATTGATTTTTTTTTTTTTTTAAGAAAAGTAGTATAAGTGATAATAATAAAATTATTCACGAGACTTTGGAAGAATCATTTTGAATATATTTTATCATACCTGTAATGCATATTTTTAAAGGACAAAACATCCAGAAGAAACAACATAAAATAGAACAAGTATTTATATTTTATAAATATGATTTTATGTTTAGAATATGTATAAACACACACATTGAATTTTATATTAAATTAATGCCAAGCAAGAGGCATAAATTTAGTATGTTAATTATATTATTTTATTTAAGTCACATATTTAGTAACAAACTGAAATAATTTTCTTTTTTTTGATAATGCTCAGCACTATCATAATAAAAGTTATTTGATTAATTGAGTATAAATCGATAGACATATATTGAAATAAGTGATACTTCTATATGCTTATGGAAAACATTATAATTCAATTGGTAGACAATATATTTTAAGCTATAATTGTATCCATGAATACTATTGGTAATATTATTGTGATCATTGTAAAGAAATATAAAAAAGTTCTAAGTCGGAGTGTACTTTTTAGGATTTTATTATTTTTATTTTTATTTTTAAAATGAAGAAGTATGTAACTGATCCAAGATTTTAATTGTAAATAGTGTACATAGTTTATTTTTGTTAGAAGTGTTTTAATAAAATTTTGTTAAATTTGTTTTTTATAAATTTTGGTGTTACATGGATTTTTCTTACACCGCATACACATGATTTTTCAGATATATTGAACCAAAACCTAATATTTGCATAGTACGAATAAGATTATTTACTTAAGAAATTATAGTGTTTTTCTTAGTATAATTTATATGAGAAGTTTTCATTTTAAAAAACATTATTATTATTATGGTCATAAAACTAATTATATAATTTATTACACAGAATTATAATATTATTCGTTGCCACATATTCTCAGATTATCAGATTATACCACAAATTTTATTTAAGATGCCACATGAAAGCTAAAGATTATACTATATTATTTATTTGTTATTATTATTTGATAATTACTATAACATTGAAGGTAGATAAGATTGATAATTATACACTGAAGATTATTATTATTATTATTTATTATTATTATTACTTAGGTGTAGTTGACAGTGATATAAAATCCCTTATCATACTTGACTACATAAATTTTAAATAATTCGAATTAGTTTAAAGAATCTGAGATTATTGTTATTATATTATTTCTAATTAAGAGATTAGGATTTATATATCAGTATAATATTTAATTATTATTTTTAAAGTTGTAAAAATGTTAAGAGTTTGTTATTATTTGAAATAATAGGGGAGATAGTATTCTTATGCCATTGAAGTGGTATCCTATGGGATATTGGTTCAATGTAATTCAAATTGCTACTTCATTGTCTCATGATCTATTAATATTTTATTTATTTATTTATTTTATAAACCCGACCATTTTTATTATTTTTATTAGTTAGAGCCAGTTAAATAATAAACAGTAACATAGAGTATCTTTATTATTGGTTATACGTATTTAACTAGTTAGAGGCATAACATTTATCTGAGCTAGTCCTATTTTATTACATATTATATTTCCTGGAAGTGAGGATACACAATATATACATCTTATAATCATCATTTATCTATTACCTTTTAAATATTATTATATATTTTACCCTTTTTACATTCTATACTTATCATTTAAAATGTCCTATAGTCATATATATTCTATTTTAGTTTTTTATTTTACTCTTATTACCTTTTTAAATATTTAACTAATATTTTTTATACTTTACATTATTATTATTATTGATTTTACTAACAATCAATATTTATAATTTAGTCATTCAATTATTTATAATTTATTTTAATCTACAATATTATTATCTTAAACATATTTTTACCCATCTCTTTCTTTTTACACCCTCAAAACACGTCCAAAATTCAAATTTTAAAAATTAGTTATATTTTTAATAGATTCCTCTCTTTAAATTTTCATGTGATGTGATGCACTGTGACTTTTTCCTTATATAAAGAGTCAGCAATCTCTCAGCAATGATGTCCAGAGAAACCTGTTAGCCACTTTGACTCCCCCTTTCCATTCCCTACCCTAAGTTTTCCTATATGCTTCCTTATCCTGCTCCATCCTATTTCCTCAACATAACTCCTTTGTCAACTCCATGGCCTTCATATGTAAAATCCATCCTGTCTCATCCCAAACCTAGCATAAAAACCAATAAGCCATTTTCTGTATAATCACTTTGTTTGCATTAATTCCTCCACAATTTCATTATTTATACCTTTTTCTGCTTTCTCAGGCATTTACATTAAATTAACAAAATGCCTAATATTTTCTCATGCCTTCATACACAACTTGCTGACTAACTCACCCATATTTTCCATTTATAAATATATTCCCCTTGTTGCTAAAGATCCCATTCGAGCCTTAAACAGTAAAATACATTTCCTTGATATTATCATAAATTAACTTGCACCCAATATTCTGTTTACTTCTTTAAATATTTAAACTTCTTTTTAGCCTCCATACTAGCTCTCCATCATCTTCAATCCCCTACTCTTTATTAATGCATCTATTCTTCTGTCCCATTTCTTAACACTATAACACTCAATAAGTATACTCAACATAAATTCTTTACCTAAATCTTCTTCATATCGCATTACCTTTCACACCAATCTACTTCCCTGCCCTTTATTCATAACCTAATTAAATACTATTTTAGCTACACTTCTAGCTACATCATATTTAGAACACTGTTAATTTCATTTATCAATCACTCTTCTTCGCTTCATTTATCAATTTTTTCTCTCCCATTCATCCTAGCAATTTCTCAGATTACTTAAGACAATTCCCAAATAGTAATGTCTATTCACCCCATACTTAACTTTATATCCTCCCAATAAAAATTCTTTGTCTTCTCTTCCCCTAGTATTAATCATCGCTCCTTTTAATTCTTCTTCACTAAATTTAATCCCTATCTCTTTACCCACTTTTGCGCATGTCTGCAGCATAAACTCCATATCTTCCTTCTTTCTGCACACAAAAACAACACCCCAAAAAACCTCTCTTGCCACCTATTAATGGCATCTATCCCCTCTTCATAATCCTTCTATTGCTCTCTCCATTTCCTCCAAATACAACAAAAACAAAATAGGTGACATAGGGCATCCTTGCTTTAGAGCCATCCCATTTTTAACTTTAATTGATTCTATATTCCCTAATTGGTATGCATAGTAATTATTTCTTCCTATAATTTCTTAATAATATCCTCCTAAAGCTCCATCCATTCCCAAATTTACTAAACTTATCCATAATCTATTTCTATTTTACTCTAACATACGCCTTCTCTATATCTATAAAAGCTTATATATAACCATCTATCTGTATTCCTATTCATATCCGTAAGCTGTGTAACTACAAATAAACTATTGCCTATATGTCTATCTGATCCAAAATCTTCTTGCATTTCTCTCACTATATTATTTTCTTCCATCAGCCACTCTATATCCCATATATATATATGAGAAAACTTTATATAGTACTGACATTACTGCTATCACCACTCTATACATTGTTTAGCTTTCTATGATCCTCCTTACCCTTCCCTTTAAATAGTAGCCTTACTATTGTATTATTCCAACTACCCAGAAAATCTCTTTCATTGCCAACTTATTAAAACACGATAATAGTTTTAATTTTGCCCTATGCTCTAAATTCATTATCATCTCTGCTGCCCATCCATCCAAACCTCTTGCCTTTCCAACTATCAATTTCTTACCTTTGTCTCATTCAGTTCATTTTCTATAAACTATATATTACTATTACTATATGCTCTCATGTTTGCTATCATTCTAACCTTCACATCTAGCATCTTTTCTATATCCACATAACTGTTTAAGATTCTCTTAATTTCTTCTCTAGAGCTACACTCTATTCCCCCATCATCTAGTAATAGTATTTCTCCATCCATTTATATTATTAGCAGCTCCCTCTACCTATTTTTTATATAACTAAATCTTCTCAATTTTTTAATTTAACTTCAAATTTTTTTTCAGGCCCAAATCTCTATTTAAAACTGGCTTAATATTATTATTATAAATAGCCTCTTTTATTTCCCTATTCCTTTTATTATTTGCAAATTGTATCATCCTTATACAATCCTTTTCAAACTCATGTCCTGTTTCTAATTAAATTTTTATTATATTTATATTGTAAAGTCTTCTATCATATTGAATTTTTGTTTCTCACAAATTACTTTTAGATTATTAATTTGACACTTTTTACAATTAATCTCATATATTCCATTTATTTCATTATCTTAATTTTTATCATTAAATACTAATATAACTTATTTTCTAAAATACTAATCATATTTTTTCTCTTTTTTATTAACTACCTTCAGTTTAATACATTACCAAATTTTTTATTAATTTTACCTTATAACTTTATTTAAATTTTTAACTACATAATTATTTCCTGTCTTTACATCTATATAATTAGACTTTATTACTACTTTTTCTTCCTTAATTATTAATATATTGTATCTTATTTTTCTATTAATCTAATATTATTATTTATAAACTTATTTGGATAATCATTCTTTTATAAATTCTTCTTTAATTGAATCTATTTGTTTATCATAAATTTTACTTGAACAACAATTTACTGTTCTATGAATTCTAGAGTGTATTGCATTTACTTTATATTTGAATGCCAATTAGTTATATTATTATCTATATTACTTTTCCTATGATTTGATGTTTCAATCCTATATTTCCCTTCTTCATATGACTTCATCAACTTTATATCTAAATATGTCAGAAAACTATTCTTTTTCTCTTTCTACAATAAATTTAATATTCTTATCCATCTTATTAACATCCTCTATAAATAAATATATCTGTCTTTGTGTTTTTATTAAATATGAATAAATAATCATCTACATATCTCTTAATAAAGATTAGAGCATTATTATTCATCAACATTAACTTCTCCAATTCTTCTCATATAAACATTACTCAATACTCCACTTAATTCTCATCTCCTATTAGTAAACCTTTTGGCTCATAAAACCTATTATTAAATTGGAAATGTTACTTCTTTACAACATAATTCTATAATCTTTTCCTCACTGACAAAGGCTACAAGCCAGAAACTAGTCTGGGGATTTTGGATGAGTAGGCACTAGGATAGGGATTTATGCACAAGCCTTCTGACATCCATTGATTACTCTGGCTTTCACTAGGTAGCACTACTGTATAGTTTTTTCTGTTTTTGTAGTATATTTATCTTTTTCTTATTATCCCTTTTTATATCTATTAATTATTATATATATTGCTTTTCTACATTAATATTTGTATACATTGATACAACATCCATTTTAATCATTGTCAAATTATAGGTATTTATACTTATTTATTATATTTTTAATATCACTTATTAAAACTTTATTATTTTTTATATATGATTTACAGCTTGTATCAATATATATATAAAATAATAAAGTTTTAATAAGGATAGTACTTATAATTTGACAAAAATTAAAATGGATGTTGTATCAATGTATAAAAATATTAATTTATAAATATGCTAACTTTTTTTGCAAATGTTAATGAAGCTATAATTATACTATCATCATCATCATCATTATCAACCATTATCAATCCACTGCAGGATGAAGGTCTCTCCAAGTTTAATCCATCTTCTCCGATCTTTAGCTTCTCTCTCCACATCACCCCTGCACACTTTCTTATTTCATCCATCCATCTCACATGTGGTCTCTTTCTGGGTCTTTTACAATCTCTTGGAATCCAGTTTAAAATTTCAATTGTCCATCTATTATCATCTCTTCTAGCAATATGTCCAGCCCAACTCCACTTCAATCTTTTAATTTTTTCAATGAGGTCAGTAACACCTGTTTGTTCTCTTACCCATACATTGCGTTTACGATCTCTTCTTGTTACTCCCAACATACATCTCTCCATACTTCTTTGAGTGGTCTGAAGTCTCTGAATTGCTCTTCTATTAAGTGTCCAAGTCTCAGATCCATAAGTAAGAACTGGTAAAACACATTTGTTAAAAACCTTCCTTTTCAAACACATAGGCATATTTCCTTTTAGTATCAAGTTATTTCTACCAAAAGCACTCCAACCAAGTTTAATTCTATGATTAATTTCCTCCATTATGTTTCCATCTGTATTAATAATCTGACCAAGGTATTTGTAACTGTTAACTTCTTCTAATTCATCATAATCAATCTTTATTTTCATATTTTGAGCAAATCGATTAAACATTACTTTAGTCTTTTTAACATTTATCTTTAGTCCTACTTTCCTACTTTCATCTGATAATTCCTGCAACATTTCCTGCAGATCTGAAGCATTATTTGCAAAAACAACTACATCATCTGCGAAATCTAAATGACTTAAATAATCTCCATTTACTTTCACTCCTTTAGTTTCCCATTTTAATCCACAAAATACTTCTGCAGCACTGCTGTAAAAAGTTTTGGAGATATGGAGTCACCTTGTCTTACACCTTTCTCAATGTTGACTTTCCCAGTGTCATTATGTAATCTAATTGTTGCTGTTGCATTTTTATAAATATTCTTTAAAATATGACAATATCCTGGATCTATACCTTGATGATCTAATGCTTTAATCACTGAAGAAATGTTTATAGAATCAAATGCCTTTTCATAATCTACAAATCCTAAGCATAATGGCAACTCATATTCATTTGTCCTTTCTATAACTTCTCTCAATACCTGGATATGATCTACTGTACTAAAACCACTTTTAAATCCAGCTTGTTCTCTTGGTTGGTGGAAATCCAATGTTCTCTGTAGACGAGTAGTAATTATCTTGGTAAAAATTTTATATAAAACTGATAAAAAGGCTGATAGGTCTGTAATTTCTAATATCTTCTTTATCACCTTTTTTAAATATTAATATTATTACTGCATTCTTCCAATCATCCGTTACATCTTTATCATTTAGACATTTGGTATATAACTTTGCTAAAAAATTTTCTATTTCTTCACCTGCTTCTTTTAATATATCAATTATAATTCCATCATTACCTGGAGCCTTTCCTTTCTTCATACATTTAATTGCATGTCTCACTTCTTCATTTAAAAATTCTGGGCAATTTGGAAGATGTAATAGATATAGGAGGTACTTGTTCTTTATTACTATATAATTCTTGATAAAAATCTTCTACCAATTTCATGATGTCATCTCTCTTTTTTTAGTAATAATTCCATCTTTTTTCTTATTGCAGATATAAATTTCCTACCAATACCAAAATGTTGTTTTACATTCTTAAGACTTTTATTTTCTTCTACAGCTTTCCTTGCTAGTTCACAGTTATACTTTCTTATATCATTTCCAACTCTTTTCCGCACCATTTTACAAAATTCGAGATATTCAATTCTTTTTAATGCATCATTTTTGTATATCTTCATATTCCTTCTTTTCTTCATAAATTCTCTAGTCTCAGTAGAAATTTTTTTGGTCAATTGCTGTTTTTTTCTACCAGCTATCTTTGTTGCAGTTTTCAAAAGTGTATCAATTATTTTCATATTAATTTCATTCAAATCTGAATCATGTTCAAAATCTACTAATACTTGAAACCGATTTGTAAGTTCTAATTTAAATTCATTAAATGTTTCTGAAGATTAGGAATATCAACTGTAAATATTGTTTTTCTTAATAATTTTTGTCTCTCTAGTTTTACATTAACACGTATCTTACACCTTACTAATCGATGATCACTTCCTGTGTTAAATTTATTAAGAACATTACAATCTTGAAATATGTATTTCCTGTTAGTCAAAATATAATCCAATTCTGCTTTACCTTCATTTGAATGCTTCCATGTCCATTTCCTTTTAACATTTTTCTCAAAAAAATAATTCATAATATAAAGTTTTTATTTTTCTGCAAACTCCACAAGTCTATGTCCTCTCTCATTTTTATTACCATAACCAAAATTACCCACAGCTCTTTCATCTTTCATTTTTTTACCAATTCTAGCATTAAAGTCTCCTATAACAATTTAAAAATGGTGTTTACTCTGATCAAAAGCCTTTTGTACATCCATATAAAAATCTTCTATTACTTCATCACTTTGAGAACTTGTTGGGGCATAAACCTGAATTATCTGCATTTGGTATCTGCTATTAAGTTGTTTAACTAATCTTGCCACTCTGTCCGATACACCATCAATCTCCACAATATTGTTCTTCCATTTCTTTATTTATAATGAATCCTACTCCACTTGTATTTCCAATATTTGTACCTTTATAGTAGAGTATATATCCACTTTTAAATCAATTTTCTCTTCACCTTTTCTTCTAACTTCACAAAGTCCAATAATGTCCCATTTAATATAAGAGATTCTTCTAATTCTTGCAATCTTCCTTCACTTGAAAGTGATCTGCAGTTGTGGGCACCTAAATAAAAAGTCGTCATCAAATGGCACTTTGGGTTCTACAGCGCTTAGAGTTTAAATAAATCCAAATCTCATACTCATAGCTTCACAAATGAAGACTGTTGTGATTTATTGTACATATAGCAGATGAGTTTGAATTTATAATTACCTTTTTAATGGCTTAAGAGAAAAACAATTTATTACAAAAATATTAATGTGAAAAAGGTAATAAATATAAAAATAACAATAAAGATATAAATACCTATAAACAATTAAAGAAAATTATATAAATTATGTTGTAAAAAGAACATTTCAATTTAATGATAGGTTTTATAAATAAAAAGGTTTACCTAATAGGAGGAGTTAAATGTTAGTGAATAATAGTGCTCCAATCTTTATTAAGAGATATGTGGATGATTAATTATTCATATTTAATAAACAAAGACAGATAGATTTATAGAGGATGTTAATAAGATGGATAAGAATATTAAATTTATTGCAAAAAGAGGAGATTAATTTACTGACTTATTTAGATATAAAATTGATAAAGTCATATGAAGAAGGGAAATATAGGGTTGAAACATCAATTCATAAGTAAAAGTAACAGATAATAATATAACTAATTGGTATTCAAATATAAATATAAAGTAATATAACTAATTGGCATTCAAATACAGTACATTCTAGAATTCATAGAGTGGTAAATTATTGTTCAAGTAAAGATTATATGTTGAAATAGACTTAATTAAAAAAGAATTTATAAATAATGATTATCCAAATGAATTTATAAACAATATTAAATTAATAGAAAATAAGATACAATATATAAATAATAAAGAAGAAAGAAAATAAAGTTGAGTTTTTGAAGATATAAAAAGAAAGATGGGTAAAAATATGTTTAAGATAATATTATAGATTAAAGTAAATTATAAATAATTGAATGAATAAATTATAAATATTGACTTATTAATAAAATGAATAATAATAATAATGAAAGTATAAAAAATATTAGAGTTAAATATTTAAAAGAGTAATAAGAATAAAATAAAAATAGAATATATATGATTATAGATGGTTTTACATGATAAATATAGAATGTAAAAAGGGTAAAATATATAATATATAATAATATTTAAAAAGGTTAAAAATAAATGATGATTATAAGATGTATATATAGAATGTATACATATAAGTTATATATGTATGTAATTATGTGTATATGCATGTATATAAATTATATGTTCATGTATATTTATATTCATATATTTGTATTCTAGTTCTGAAGAAGATTGCTGGGGCAATCAAAACTGTAAAAGAGGGTGGTAATTAAAGCATTGTGAATCAGTAATAAAGTGCATAGATGACTTAATATTATATTATATACATTCGGCAATGCAATAAGAAAGATTAGTTATTAAGTAATAAACAGATGAGTGTATTAAATGCAAATTATAAAATGGCATTACATAAACTAATAAGTAATCCTGAAGTAATTAATTAAAAGCTGACAAACCCATTTACAGAACTAATCAAAAATGATAGTGGTTGCTAAAAATCTGATTTGCAAAAAAATTTTTCTACAAAAAAAATTATTAAACATCACATGATCACCATTCATTATGCTTACACAAGCTGTTTACACAGAGGCTAAACTCCTCCAGTGCAAGACAGAGTAATCAACGGATGCAAGGTTTATTAAAGCATAAAATCCCTATCTAGTGTCTACTCATCCAATATCCGCAGACTAGTTACTAGCTTGTGACTAATCAGTGGGGAGCACTTGGATCTGAGAGCACTGCACCTAGATCTTAGGATCTATACAATTATACAAGCTAATGAGCTTGAATTTAAAACATTTTGAGTCCAATCATTTTGGACTCAAAGTTTTATAGTTGGCTAATAAGGTAAAAAGTGGCTGTTGAAGGATTGCATTAGATCCTAAGATCTAGATTCAGTTCTCTCAAATCCAAGGCTCCTCACTGATGAAAGCCACAAGCTAGAAACTAATCGGGGGATATTGGATGAGTAGGCACTAAATAGGGATTTTATGCACAAACCTTCTTGCATCCATTGATTACTCTGGCTTGCACTGAGTGGCGCTACTGTACGGAGAATTAGCCTCTGTGAAAAACTATTAAGAGAGAAAAGATGAAATTCTGCATAGAATTCAATATAGCACAAAAGAAATAAAATATATATATATGTGCTTAGCTATTGTTATAGGATTTATCAAACTCATTATAAAAAATAAATTTCCTTACTTTTTATAGTACTAATAGTAATAAGTAAACAAGGTTTTTAAATAATAGTGCCAATGAGATCCCCAGACAAGTTTCTGACATTTAATTTTCATCAATGAAGACTATATGTTTGCAAATATCTATCTACAATATTGTTTACATTAAATATTACAAGATATCTAAACACCATTTTGAGCCAAGTTAAAATAGTCCAATTACATAAGTTTAAAACTAAGTAATTATATATTTTACTCACCTTAGTTATATGCTAAATTATAGAAACTATTGATTTTTTTTTAAAAATTATAGATGAACAAAATGCCCAATCCTAGCTTATATTCAAATATTTACTGACAACAGTAATTGACTTACCATTCTACTCTAAAAAGAACTACCAAGCATAATTAATCTATGGTTTATGTTTAAACCAATTAAATTTCCAGACTTTATCAAGGAGGAATATGTGAACTGCAAAGATCCATCTTAATGATTTGATTATGACATATTTTTTTTTGTGAAAAGATCATATTCTGCAGTTAGCATAGAATTAAAATCCCTAAAACATGTAATTGTTTATCTGATATCAGATTTATATAACTGGGCAAATAGATTAGCTTGTGTTCAAAATTTTAGAACATTTAAATGCATTCAAGTCATTATCTCGAATTGTATTTCAACATAATTGAAGATGACAGTTAAATTGATATCTAGTGCTCTTCACTCGATGAAATCCAATAACCAAAAACTATTCAGAGATTTGTTTGACACTCCCATCTGATTCTATGCTGTTTAATTAATCCAAACTATTTTCAGGCATAATAAAATGTTAATACAGATTTTAAAAATAATAAAGTAATAATAATTTGTTTTGCTATATTTTTTTCTAATAATGACATTATATGAACTTCTACAGCCAATAGACAAGCTTTATAATTTTACTGCAGAATATTAAGCAAAATACTCCCATTGATTTGGCTGACATTTAAATTAGCTGTTTTCCCCATAATTTGTATTTTACAATAGAATTAATTGCAATTAAAACATTACTCTAATAGAGCCAACATTGTTTAAAAAATGATTTCAAAACTAATTGCAGTTATTATAAACTGTAATTCTCCAAGTACAATTTAATTAGCATGCATTTGTAAAGATGTTTATTGCAATGTGTGCCTCTTCAATAAAAAGACAACATTTTTTCTGAGATTTCATGGGAAGCATATCAATGAAATCATATTTTTCTAAATCAATTTAAAAAGGCAATCTTTGTTTTTCTAGCTGATGTTGGCAAAATGGTTAGCAAGAAGGACCTAATTTTAAAATTCTGACTTTTTGTTTAATGGTTTTAATACATTTAAACAGAGTTTAACTATCACTTTTTGTTTTAACAATGTAGCACTTATAAACCAGATTTATCTAAAATTGTTAAAAGTTTATCTCAATATCAAAAACATTGATATTTAAATAAATGTTTATATCAAGTAAGTGTTTGTGTTTTATTAATACGTTAATTCTAAGATATAGTAAAGTGATCCACAACCTGTAGCATGGATGAATTGAAAAGTCAGACATTTTTTCATGTGACACTCAATTGGTTGCAGATCGCTCATATAGCCATGTTGTGGCCTGCTTGACATGGCAAACAAATACATGTGGCTCAGGAAAGAAAAAGATTGAGTATGGCTACTCTAAGGCTTTGCAAGTATTGCAAAGTCTTAGCACATTGGTAGAGATGGCGGACTCAACTTCATCCTTAACTTTTGTGCTCAATGTCACATGACCTCTCACAATAATTTTTTTTTTAAAAAAAAAATTACAGAAATGAATGAGATTATTTAACTGAGGAAATTAATAATGTGTTAAAAGAATATGTGGAAAATAAGAGAAAAAGTAAATATATAAATATAATCGATGATCTAAAAGAAAGTAATGATGATTGTCTTA
>JAQFVV010011540.1:0-13564 GCA_028023455.1 Epiperipatus broadwayi | reverse complement strand
GTTTAAATCTAGGGAAAATAATAATTATCACGAGACAGGCCGATGTAAACAAACACACACATCCAAGCAATACAAAGATTCTTAGCGTTATGTTAGTAACCTTTAATAGTTTTCTTTACATTTAAAACTACATTTATAAAATACAGATAATAATTGTCCCCAATTAAATAGTTAAGGCTTTTTACATAAAATTATTAATATAACATTTCTCTAAAAATATAATAAAAGAAAATATAATATGCTCTAATAAAATTCCAAAGATAATTTCCTACTTGCTCATACAGGATATTTAAAATGTTTGTTTATTTAAATTATAGTTTTAGCAAAATTAAAAACTCATAGAAAAGATTTAGAAAAGATTAAATGTAAATAAAATTAATGTGAATTGTATTGTTCTTGTAAAAACACGCTTTCTTGCCTTATTATGATGTGTGAATGAATAAAGTTTGTTAACTGAAAAGATTACCTCTTGAGATTGCGAGACCAAAAATTTGCCTTAAGCAAAAAGGATTAGGTGAACATTACGTCAAACACGGACTAAAACGACAACTCTTAAAAATATATGGAACTGTAGAATAGATTGGATCCCAAAGATAAGGGATCACCTCTTATAAATATCAAACAAAATCTATTCAATGGCAATACAGCTTTCAAGGCTTGTTTCTAGCTTTTTTTCTGGCTTGCTTTTCTTGCACCTTGCTTGGTTGATTTAAGTGCTTAACCGCGTGTATTGATATTTAAAGCAATATTATGATAGAAAGCGTGATATGAGAATAATATTCACCAGTTTGCCGTATCCAAATCCAAGATGATCATTATGAAATTAATGCTTAGGCGTCGATTGTCATGAGCTGAAAAAACCCTTCGATGATTGATGGGCGCTCCATACAAATATCTCTCGAAGCTATGGAAATTCAATAACATCTCCGTGAAATTAATGTCATCCTGATAATTGTATTTCAAGAATACCAACATCGTCAAGACCATGCTATGCTCACTTTAAATCGCTTCAATATGAAAGCCCATCTCACGTTCAAATCCTGGTCTCACTAAGAAGCAGTGGAAGTCAAAATCAAAATCCTAGGTAAATAGTTTATTTTATATTATGTTTCATTCACTCGAGTTAGTAAACTCTTAAAGGCAATCTCATAGTTAACTAACATACACTTACGTAAATAAATCATAAATTTGCTGTAACATATTTAATCTATTGTCACCAATCTATCTTAATCGTAGGACTTTTCAAAACATGAACTTTGGAACTTGAGTGATATCTAATAAACCATAATCCGTACTCTCAAAATGTAAAAAGGAAACTTGTATTTATCATTCATACTTTATTATATTTAATACTGATTCTCTGCGAGCGTGAATGTGTGTGTGTGCGTATGCAAGAATAAAATTCAAATTAATATTTTATATTCAATAAATTAGATCCAGTATATAAACAAGTCGAGCATTTTCTCAAGTCTTTTCATACAATTCAAGTCTTATCTCAGTTACTCTTGATCATTAATAAATTTATCGTTAAATTATACTTATTGAGATTTAGATTTATTTTCAATGTTTCTTTTAAATATAATATGCCAACATCGTGCCGTAAGTCACGATGTTTATTTATTTTCCTTAGTTAAGATAGACTTAAGAATTGGGCGGGTCTATAATAAATATGTAAACAAATGTCAAACAATTATATTGAGTATAGCATATAGGGGGGATGATCTTATAAGCCTAATTGTTCAGGGCATAGACGTGTGCTCTTCCGATCTGGTCATAAACAACCAATAATAAAGTCTAGTGCTAGGATCAATCAGTTAGCAAACTAAACTTCTTTCCCATTAGTGAACTGTGCGTCTTTTCCGTGAGGAGTTGTCTTTGAAAACAATCATATAACGGCCTTGAGTAACCTTATTGGTCCATGCTGGGAGTTTGAGCTGGTGGGCGGGATTGACTTGAAATCGTTTTGATGTGACGTAAGGTGATCGAGAAATTAAATTCCACTTAAATAATCGTATCTGGCGCCCCCTTGTGTGGATAGTGAATAACTATCGATATAAGTAAATAAATAAAGCTTTACGCTATGTCATGTTTATTTCGAAGCCCGAATCTCTGTTAGGAAAGTAGCGACGAAGTTAATAATCGGGAGGCTTGTTTTGACTTGCTTTTTAGTTGCTTTTTCTTGCTTGCTTGCTTGGTTGACTTAACTTAACGATCTATTGATATTTCGCTTAGTGTGCTTATTTGATAGAGCGTGATATAGAATAATATTCTTTCAGTTTGCCGTATCCAAATCCAAGATGATCGTGATGAAATTAATACTTAGAGCGTCGATTGTCATGAGGGGCTAGAAACCCCTTCAGTGATTGATCGGCGCTCCTTCACCAAATATCTCCGAAGCTATGAAAATTCAATAACATCTCCACGTGAAATTAATGCTCCATCCTAATAATTATGTTCCGAGAAATACCAACATCGTCCAGACCATACTATGCTCACTTTAAAATCACTTCATTATGAAAGCCATCTCCCACGTTCAAATCCTCGTCTCACTCGAATCAGCGGAAGTCAAAATCAAATCCTGGGTAAATAGTTTATTTTATATTATGTTTCATTCACTCAATTCGTAAACTCTTAAAGGCAATCTCATAGTTAACTAACATACACTTACGTAAATAAATCATAAATTTGCCGTAATATTTAATCTATTATTGTAATCTATCTTAATCGTAGGACTTTTCAAAACATGAACTTTGAACTTAAGTGATATCTAATAAACCATAATCCGTACTATCAAAATGTAAAAAGGAAACTTGTATTTATCATTCATACTTTATTATGTTTAATATGTTTCTCTGCGAGCGTGAATGTGTGTATGTGCGTGTGCGAATAAAATTCAAATTAATATTTTATATTCAATAAATTCGTTCAGTATATAAACAAGTCGAGCATTTCTCAAGTCTTTTCATACAATTAAAGTCTTCGTCTCAGTTACTCTTGATCATTAATAAATTTATCGTTAAATTATACTTATTTAGATTTAGATTTATTTTCAATGTTTCTTTTAAATATAATATGCCAACATAGTGCCGTAAGTCCCGATGTTTATTTATTTTCCTTAGTTAAGATAGACTTAAGAATTGGGCGGGTCTATAATAAATATGTAAACAAATGTCAAACAATTATATTGAGTATAGCAGATAGGGGGATGATCTTATAAGCCTATTGTTGGGGCATAAACAAACCGCCGTGTTGGTCATAAACAACCAATAATCAAGTCTAGTACTAGGATCAATCAGTTAGCAAACTAAACTTCTTTCCCATTAGTGAACTATGCGTCTTTTCCGTAAGGAGTTGTCTTTGAAAACAATCATATAACGGCCTTGAGTAACCTTATTGGTCCATGCTGGGAGTTTGATCTGGTGGGCGGGATTAGACTTCGAAATCGTTTTGATGTGACATAAGGTGATGCGAGAAATTAAATTCCACTTAAATAATCGTATCTGGCGCCCCCTTGTGTGGATAGTGAATAACTATCGATATAAGTAAATAAATAAAGCTTTACGCTATGTCATGTTTATTTCGAAGCTCGAATCTCTGTTAGGAAGGTAAGCGACGAAGTTAATAATAATACCAGTCGCCACTTTAAATAAATCAGTATTTTCGAAGCCACTTTAAATAAATCAGTATAGTGAAAGCCGTTGTAAAGAAAGCAGCAATTGTGAAAGCCATTCTAAAGATTCCTGAAAGCCATTTTAAATCAAAGAACGTCGCCCGCCTTCAACTAACATATATTAATCAAAAACACACGGGGAAAAGACACGGAGACCAACTTGAGAAAAAAGAAAAGCCGGATCACGAGAAGTGCACTATTATTGTTCCTTCCCTCACTATTACCATTGTGCTAGGAGGTACAGAGCTCGGATGTTTTGAGTACTTAGGGTTCTAGATTATTCGCTACCTCGTATTTGTCGTCGTTTTGCAGAGGGGACTTCGGATAGGTCCATCCCCCTGCCTCCCATTAGATAGGCCATAAGGAAAGGCCTAGATATTCGTAACCTTGCATCGCGGGACCTCGGAAATGTCCATCCCCATGCCAACCTTCCACCCAGGGTGCCTGTACCAGATTGGGCAAGATATACCAATTATGGCACGCCGGGTGGGTTCGTAGAAGATCGAGTCCGAGCCTGACCACATAACCTGCCACTTCGTTTTCTTTATGTGAGGGAAAGTCGAACCATAGGATAGTCGGCCAGAGTAAACAGTTAAAAGTCATGAAGAGCGGGGTAAAGAGAAAAAAAAAAAATAGATAAATTGATATGAAAAAAAAAAAATTAAAATGCCAAACCTCGCATTTTGATTTTTTCCTGAAACGGACTCAGACGAGGATATGTAACAGGACAGCGTTACATTGGGTTTAAATCTAGGAAAATATATGCATTATCACGAGACAGGCCGATGTAAACAAACACACACACTCCAAGCAATACAAAAGATTCTTAGCGTTATATTTGTAACCTTTAATAGTTTCTTCCCATTTTAAACTACATTTTATAAAATACAGATAATAATTGTCTAATTAAATAGTTAAGGAGCTTTCACATAAAATTATTAATATAACATTCTCTAAAAATATAATAAAAGAAAATATAATATGCTCTAATAAAAATTCAAAGATAATTTCCACTCGCATACTCCACGGGATATTTAAAATGTTTATTGTTAAATTATAGTTTTAGCAAAGGTAAAACTCATAGAAAAGATTTGAGAAAAGATTAAATGCTAGACTTCTAAAATTAATGTAGATTGTATTGTTCTTGTAAAAACACGCTCACGCATGTACTCAAAGTGTGAATGAATAAGGTTTGTTAACTGAGGATTGCAACATGAGATTGCGAGACCAAAATTTGCCTAAGCAAAAAGGATTGAGTGAACATTACGTCAAACACGGACCTGAACGACAACTCTTAAAAATATGGAACTATGGGGGAGATTGGATCCCAAGATAAGGATCACCTCTTATAAATATCAAACAAAATCTATTCAATGGCTTGTTCTGGCTTTTTCAGGCTTGTTCTAGCTTTTTTTTCTGGCTTGCTTTTCTTGCTTGCTTGCTTGGTTGATTTAAATTAACTTAACTTAACGTGTATTGATATTTCGCTTAATGTGCTTATTTGATAGAGCGTGATATAGAATAATATTCTTTCAGTTTGCCGTATCCAAATCCAAGATGATCGTTATGAAATTAATACTTAGAGCGTCGATTGTCATGAGGGGCTAGAAAACCCTTCAGTGATTGATCGACGCTCCGCCACCAAATATCTCCGAAGCTATGAAAATTCAATAACATCTCCACGTGAAATTAATGCTCCAACCTAATCATTATGTTCCGAGAAATACCAACATCGTCCAGACCATGCTATGCTCACTTTAAAATCACTTCACTAGGAAAGCCATCTCCCACGTTCAAATCCTCGTCTCACTCGAAGCTCTTCGGAAGTCAAAATCAAAATCCTAGGTAAATAGTTTATTTTATATTATGTTTCATTCACTCAATTCGTAAACTCTTAAAGGCAATCTCATAGTTAACTAACATACACTTGCGCAAATAAATCATAAATTTGCTGTAATATTTAATCTATTATTGTAATCTATCTTAATCGTAGGACTTTTCAAAACATGAACTTTGAACTTAAGTGATATCTGATAAACCATAATCCGTACTCTCAAAATGTAAAAAAGGAAACTTGTATTTATCATTCATACTTTATTATGTTTAATATGTTTCTCTGCAAGCGTGAATGTGTGTATGGCGTGATGCGAATAAAATTCAAATTAATATTTTATATTCAATAAATTAGTTCAGTATATAAACAAGTCGAGCATTTCTCAAGTCTTTTCATACAATTAAAGTCTTATCTCAGTTACTCTTTGATCATTAATAAATTTATCGTTAAATTATACTTATTTAGATTTAGATTTATTTTCAATGTTTCTTTTAAATATAATATGCCAACATCGTGCCGTAAGTCACGATGTTTATTTATTTTCCTTAGTTAAGATAGACTTAAGAATTGGGCGGGTCTATAATAAATATGTAAACAAATGTCAAACAATTATATTGAGTATAGCATATAGGGGGGATGATCTTATAAGCCTAATTGTTTGGGGCATAAACGAACCGTCGTATTGGTCATAAACAACCAATAATAAAGTCTAGTGCTAGGATCAATCAGTTAGCAAACTAAACTTCTTTCCCATTAGTGAACTGTGCGTCTTTTCCGTGAGGAGTGGTCTTTGAAAACAATCATATAACGGCCTTGAGTAACCTTATTGGTCCTGCTGGGAGTTTGAGCTGGTGGGCGGGGATTAGACTTGAAATCGTTTTGATGTGACGTAAGGTGATGCGAGAAATTAAATTCCACTTAAATAATCGTATCTGGCGCCCCCTTGTGTGGATAGTGAATAACTATCGATATAAGTAAATAAATAAAGCTTTACGCTATGTCATATTTATTTGGGCCCGAATCTCTGTTAGGAAAAGTAGCGACGAAGTTAATAATATCGATAGTCCCATTACAATATATTATACTAAAAGCATGGTAGTTTTCTATTCTATCATGTAATCCCTGCTTGATGGCGCTATTTATATGTAAAGCACATAAATATGCTGTTCATGTGGCTGCTGCCTTCCTAGGCCTATATATCTATACAAAAGCACAGAAAGAGGCTGTTTCAATACATGGCAGCCAGCGCCAGTAGTGCCATTAATTTCTATGCTATAAAGCATAGAAAAGACACCATTTATTGATGGCTGACCTGCACTTTATATCCCAATGCTCACAATTCAATGTTTGCTACAGTATTGTGTGAGGGGTGTCTGGACTTCAGCCTGCCACAAGTCTTCGAATATACATGTCAAAGAAATTAGGTTACAAATCATTTGACCTACTATTACCTCCTAACAATTGTCCACCCTTCGCCATGCTTCCCTACTTAACATGGAACCTTCAAATCAATTTGGAAAGAATAGGTCCAAGCAAGATTTTGACAAGCTCATGCGAAAAGTCACGTTTCGTGAGAACATATTCACAACAAATAAAATGGCTAACATGTTGAAATCAGGCCAACTGCCATCTACAGAAGCCAGTCTGCATGGGGGATTAATTAATTATACTGTAATAGAATGTTTGCAATAATGTAGATCAATTGATAAAGTTTTAATTCTTGCAATGTGAAAAGGCATACCCCTCTGGCCTACATTGCACGACTAAGATGAAACTTTTGGGGCCCGCAGAGTTAAAGCGGGTTTGAAATTTGTTTGTAGCGTCAAATTGTTCTTGACTAAAATTACAGAAATTGATAAAGGAAATCAAAATGAATTACGTTAAGCCTTCAGGCAAAAAAGGATGTATGACTGTGAAAATTGTCCAAATACTGAATAAATTTATTAATTAATCCTTGAAATATCCAACCAAAAAGTAATAAAAAAAGCAAAACGATCGAGTTGAAAATTATTAATCGTTCTTAATAGTTGTGCCATTAATATCCATACATATATTATCTTTCTAAGATAGCTATTGTAAAAAATCAAATAAATTAATAAATAGTTATTTTTCCTTTTCAAGAATGACCTGAAAAAGTAAAAGATAGTTAAGTAATTAAAGCATTATCAGCAGTATTTTTTACCCACCACGATGTGGTTGTAAAGTTTGTGGGGAGGGAGGAAGGTTTTGATGGGGAATTCTACTACAATAGAATATTTGCAATAAAGTATGTTTAAATAAAATTGTTCCAGTAAATGTTATTAAGGAAATCAATGAATTACATTAACATGTACAATTATTATTCTTTCACGAAGAACAGGGTGGGCCCAGTGACATTATATGTATGTGCATAAGCTTAGCATTAATGCCATTAAGTGGCTGGCATGATAGAATAGAATACTAACATAAACATCTGCATTATAATTATATATATATGTATAATAAATTAAATATTTTCATGGACTTAGATATAAACATTAAAGATAAATGGAAATTTTTGTACAATAATCAGATAGTTTTTATCTCATGACTTAACCAAAGCCATACTGATTGGAAGTGCAAGTTGAAACAATGTCAGCACATTCTATTACCATTTGCTATATCACGTGGCTTCGGATTGCAATTCCATTTTTAATTTGTTGTAATATTGATTCTATCATTGCTTTTTAAAACTGATATTATTATATAAAAATTACTCTTTAAAATTAATATTTATATATATAAAGTACATTACACGAGAATAGCCTAACCTGATCAACACCAGGAATCTTCGATCTGTTAGCATGGCAATGTCTCTGAATAAACACCTTATCAGCAGATCCAAGAAAAATTCCTGGTGTTAATCAGCTTGGACCACTACCATGTGATTTACATCTGTTGATTTTCTAATTTTATGCAAAATCAAGGTTATTCTAAATAATAATGTATATTGTAATAATGTGAAAACTAAAACCTTCAACAGATATGCCTTAAACATGCTTACGTAACAGCCAATAAGATGGAATAATGACATCACATGGACCTCTCAATTCTCAAACACAAGTCAGAACTATACAAAAAAGATAAATTGAGAGGTCCATGAGATGTCATTATTACATCTTAATAACTATCACGTAAGCATGTTAAGGGTATCTGTTGAAGGTTTTCTTTCATGTTATTACAATATTGTCTGTTTACCTTAATAAATTTGATATATTTAAATAATGTCATATTATAAATGATACACTACAATTCATGATTTTTAATTTTCACAGAGGTTTGAAATTCAGTGAAGCTAAATCCAATCATATAATTTTTTTTTGAGCTTTTTTCATATATTTTCTTAGCATTAATAATTGTTAATTAGAGAAGATATTAATTAGTATTAAAGTTCATCGGCTTAACGTTTTCGAGGATCCATGCCTCATATTCCTAGCCTTCATAAAATGTATAATAAAATATGCAAATACAAATATTCAAATAAGCTAGTATTAAATGTAACTTCCAGCTCTTCAAGAATCTCGAAACAAGTATATATTTTACATATGGTGAAGTAAAGCTATATTTATTAGCATTAATAAATAAATGTCATTATTTTTCTTTGGAATATCACAGCTATTAATGCCCATCATTATTGAGTCACCATCCCTCTCCTATTATATATACATCCAATTAAAAAAAACAATGAATGAATAAATTGGCAATTAAAGCATATACGATTCATTCTTGTTATTTAGAAACTATCACAATAATTCTTACGACCATGAAACTTCATGAAACAAAGGATCTCCTATATCATAAATCACACTCGTTTTCAAAAAGATTTGCAATAACTGCCTGTTTTCTTTTAAAGGGTGAAGGATGCTCTCTGTTCATGGAAGTCATAAAATCTATTTTTGAATTTCATATATATAATGCAAAGTCCATTCAGTGAAATAGTATATTTGTTTATTATTATTTACATGCATTTTTTTATTCTAATAAATATTAAATTAACAATTAACTTTTATCTACTCAAAAAACGGTGCATCATATGAATGTAATACATGCAAATGGTTTATATAGTTATTAGAAAATAATAAATCAAGATTGAAGACCAGAATAATAACCGTCAATAAACATGGTTAAAATTGTTACAAATTGAATATGGACTTTGGGCTGCATAGCACTTTCAATATATATAGACATAAAAATATACTTTTAAGTTTGTTCAGATACTTAGAAAGTCTAAAACATTTTTGCAATTACAAATACAGAACTGTAATAATAGAATCAAACCGTAATAATAGAATCAATGTAAAATGATAATTCTGTGATTAGAAATATTTCTGATGGGTTCCGAAAGACAATATAGATATACATACATGTATTTCCAAATTCTAATAACAGATTAATTAAGGAAGCTTTTACACATAAAAAGACTTAATGCAAACTAATGAAAATTAATGCAGCAAATTTAGTTAAAGATTGACTTACATATTGTAATACTAAATATAATTTTATAAGCAATAAAATAAAATTGGAATTAATCTTTATAACATTTTAATATACTAACATTTAAATATATAAATAAGCATTCTTAGATAATAATCAGCTTATGGTATATGTACCATCTCCAATAATGTTATTTTATTTACTTTAAATAAGCTAATATTTATTTACGTAAGATTAAAATGTTAAATTTTATCAAATTAGTTGTTTTTTCTGCCTATTGTCAGGTGCATATATATATATATTAACTGAGATAAAAATAATACAAGCAAGGCCAAAGTAGAGGTGTGTAAATTAATATTGCAAGGGCTAATAGACCTTGTAAAAATTAAAGTGTACTTAAATATATTGCTTGCACTTTAAAACTGCTAATTCATCTATATCATAACAACAAACTATTAACTGTGATAACGAATTTCTACAAATAACTATTATAAAACGCAGAACTATTTTCTATTATTTTCATTTGCATTTTCTGTTATTTTCATAACCATATGAAAATAACTGAAAATGTTTTTGCATTTTATAGTAGTTATTTGTAAGATTTATTATCACTGTTAATTATAAATTTAATAAACACGCATTGATTATGTAAATAATATTTACTGAGGCTATAACCTCAAGAATATGTGTGGCAAAGTGATTGTAGGGACCTCTTCAGGTGTTTAACCACAAGCTTCCCCTCTTTTCTTCCATAGCGCAAGCTAATGGTTAAACACCTGTAGAGGATCCCTACTATCGCATTGTGCACATATTCTTGGGGTTATAGCCTCGGTAAATATTATCACTGTTAATATTTTATTGTTAGTAAAATGTCTAATCTGTAAGTTTTATTTTAATTATTATATATATTTTAAAAATTTACTTAAAAGTTTGATTTTTTTAAAGCAAGTCATTTCTTCATAATGGTTATAACACATTTCTTTACTGGATTAAAAATTTATTACGTTGCACTTAAGCTTGGATTAAAACAGCAACCATAACAACAAGAACGACTCTAAATTTATAATTTGTCCAAAGATATTTTTAATACTCTTTATAACGATGCTTGATAATTACTCTTTGTTTACTTTTTCACTTGTTTCTATTCAATCAACACAATCTCATTAATAATTAACAGTTCCTTCACACATTACTTGAATATAACTATAGACACGGAGGGGGTACATTAATAGTGGTTAGAATTGTTAATATAAGTTCCCTTTATTAATCCATATTTTCTATTTTTGGAAAACCCACTGAAAATATATTTTTTTAAATTTTTTAGCTTTTTTTTTTTCATATGTCATAGCATCGACCAGTATGCGAACCCAGAACCGTCTGAACCAACTACTAACACTTGCAAGGCGACTAACCTGATCTCTTGGCTAACAACGATTGGCAAGGGCATACCGTGCGTTGCTTTCCATATCTGCCAACCTGAATTCAAATTTAGTACAAGTAAACTTGAAATTATTTTCAATTGGTTTAAGATATCTAGTATACTTGGCTGAGGAATAAAGATAAAAATTGAAAAACATTTCAAATCTTCATTGCAGCAATTGGTGAGATTGGAGGAATACTATATATCCTTCATTCTTCTTCTATAAGGGGTTATTTGAAGTGCTTTTGTCCCAGAAGAAGGACAATTTAATGGTTGTTTTTATTTTTATCTTTACTTGCAATCATACTTATTTTTATTTGTTTTACCTTGTATGATTTGGTGCAATGATAACCTGGCAAACTCTGGTTTTCAATATCAAATTTTTTTATGAACGGTTAATAAAACATTCGATTTTTTTTTTTAATTTTGCTTCCAATGATACATTTCCTAAAGCTCTGATATATTATCTGTGAAAACAAAAGCATCAGATACACAATCTACATCTTTGTGAAATTAAAAAAACACACTGCAGTTTGATATTATTTACAAGAATAGTCAGAATTAAATTATAGATACCGAAATAATTTATTTATAAAAGTATGTCGTGTAGTAGCTACTATTTTTTACCATGTGTCATAGCATCAGCCGGGAAGCGAACCCGCTAATCCGGGACAACTGCTTGTAAAACGGCTGCAACCGACCTCTCGACCACCAAAGCTTGACTAGCTAGCTACTATTTTACGTATTTATTTTTTTTAAAAGGACTGAATATATTTTAAAGTCATTATCATTTCGGAAATAGATTCATTATCAATTAGTTTCACATATAACATGGTCGTTATTAAGACTAAGCATTTTAACGAAAACATTTAATTTTTTATCTCATCTGATAAATATTTTCCTATCCGAAAAAAAAAAGTTGATATTAATTGAAAATGTTTGTTGCTTTTTATCTTCAGTGAGAATTTGACTTTTTAATTCTGCATTAGCGTCAAACTTTGTTAGCATAACTCACCAAATATTTCCAATTTAATATAATATTTACTATACTGAACTTATAAAATTATAATTGCATTATTTATTAATGTTTCATAAATCGATCTTTTTTCAAAGTTGGTAAAGTTTGTGAAATCAATTTCATTGCAAAATGTCCTAAAAAATATGCCAAAAATCAATTGCATAGTTTAATCATTTATGACAATGATGTTTTTCTATATGTCATGGCATCGCCGGGAGGTGAACCCGCAACAACCGTCTACAAACAACCCGCTTGCTTGTAAGGCAGCTGCATATGATTTATCGGCTAACAACTTGACAATGATGTTTGAACATCAGTTCAGAAATATTTAGCTCTGGAGTCAGTCACTCAGACATAATAATATATATGCATCAAATGAAAATTAACATTTGATGAATTAATCCTCACATGACCACCATTCTTTACGCTTATACATTTTATGCAACCTTCCTGCATCCATTGATTGCTCTGGCTTGCACTGAATGATGCTACTGTATTAGAGTTTTGTGTTTATGTAAATAGCTTGTGTAAGCATAATAAAGTGATCAAATGATGTTTAGTAGTTTAATACCAATCCTGTCCAATAGGATTATGGTGATTGATTATTAAAGAACCAAAGACAACAAAGGTATGGATGCTGAATTGAATTAACATCAATTATAACTACACAAGCCCTAATGAAACTTGAATTGAAAACATTATTAATACCATTTTAGACTCAAAGCTTTATAGTTAGCTAATAAGATTAAAAAGGTGGCTGCTGGAGGACACCATTAGATATAAGATCTAGGTACAGTGCTCTCAGATCTAAGGCTCCTCACAGATAAAAGCCACTAGCTAGAAACTAGTCTGGGAATATTGGACGAGTAGCCACTGAATAGGGATTTTGTGTACAAACTTTCCTACTTACACTGATTAATCTGGCTTGCACTGAGTGGCACTATTGTATGGGAGAGTTTTTGCCTCTGTGATGATCATTAGCACTCATCTGACTAAACAATATTGACCACCCCCATTCCAACTAATTATAGCCAAATGTCCATTTATTTACTTATAGAAAGACTAAATGGATTAACTATGGGCCAATTATCTGGAAAAAAATTTGTAGCCTGCAAGCCGATCTGAAAAGATTCAAAGTTCATCAGATCATACTTGAATCTCAGATTATAT
>JAQFVV010011539.1:0-13604 GCA_028023455.1 Epiperipatus broadwayi | reverse complement strand
ATATATTTAAGAGGTGTCCCCTTTCTCATGTTTATATCTGATGTTGGTGAACATAAACCAGCTAATAAAGATCTCAAGAACTGGACAGGTAGCTAGCTTTATAGACTAGATGGAATTTCTATGGCTGTCTATTCATACACCAACACCTGTGGTGTGTTGAAATATTTACTACTAAGAAAATTCTAATACAAATTATTCATACAAAGTATTGTTTGCCAGTGCAAATTTTAAGTGTTAAATAAAATAGAGTTTAGAATAAATGAATAAAAGTTTCTGGTAGCCTTGTATCTTGAATAAGATCTAAATATAAAAAAAATATCCCTACAGAGAATATATTTATGAGCGTCAATTTGTCGATGGCCTCAAGCACCAAACTCACTATTATGGTGAGAATTATATTTCCCGATTAATGAGGTGCCTGACCCAAGCTAATTCACTCCCAGGGTGGGGAGGAAAACCTATCGGATGAATGAAGAAAATAACACACACAAATATGGTTTTGTATTTAATTTATAATGCACTTATAGATGTATCCATTTATATCGGACATACTTGAATCATTAGAATTTGTTAGGCAAATGAAGTAATTACAAAACGTAAATGATAATTACTGAACAATTCTAATGCAAAAATTAAATCTATAACACTACATTTTATTATTAATATCTAAATGCTATACTTAAATCAATTCTTATCTCCTATTTAAAAATATCTTAAGTTCCAAATCATAAATAAAACAATAAAACATTTAATTTAGAATAATACATATTAATTTATATATATATAAGAAAAAACATTTTTTTATTACAGTTATGCAGCAATAATTTTATGTTATGAAATAATTTAAAAGTTTTATTTTCAAGGGCAGCTATAAGCAATTCTGAGTTATGTAAAAAATAAGTTCGCTTTGGTGATGAAACCCCAGGGTATGGGATTATAATGTAATGAAGCATATCAAGTGGATTTCAAGTGATCTAGTAGTATTTAAGTTGCCTTATGAAAAGCGCCAATATATAATTTTTTTCTGCAGAGTCCAATATTTAGATGTCCATAAGTAATGGCGGAGCATTAGGTGAAGTCTTGTCTAATATAATTTTCAAATCGATAAATTCATATTTTTAGGATGTCTGATTCTTTTTATTTCATTTTATGTTCAACAATCAGATGTTGCTAATGCCAAGTTCTTTGGTATGCTTAGGTGGTTTAGAGTCAGTTAGCATCGGCTGTGAATGATGAAGCCCTTTACGTATGGTCCTTACCTCATCATGTTAATTTTTTTTTATATCTTTATGAGTCTGTCTCTCTCAGTGGTCACAATTTAACTGAAAATGTATCTTTTCCTGCTCAATTATCATTATTTAATTTTTTGTCTAATTAAATGCTGTTTCTCAGACCAAGGAAATTTTTTTATCAGATCTTCAATCTAAGTCTTTTCTTGAATAATTTTTCTTTCCAAAATTACTTTTTACTTTAACACTAATTTACATTTATTTATACACATTTTGGTGAAACCGTCATTCCTGGAATCCATTCTTTTTGGTCAGCATTACTGGCTTTTTTGTTGGAATTTTATTTTTCCTCAGTAATTAGCGATTATGAGTTCATTTACAGAATTGCTTGAAGGCACAAAAAATCATACTTTACCAGCTACCCTCGTTGATATATTAAATACTATAATTGGAAACTTAAATCAATATTCTATTAAATTTATACCATGTTTTTTAATATGAAATTTTTAATTATAATATTTTAAAAGTAAAACATTCTAAATAAATAATGCTTACTAATCAATCAACTTCCCCCATTTATTTTCTAACAACAAAAAAGAATAATAAGAAAAAGTTTTTAAAATTTTCATGTCACACATATATATATGTATAACTATATATATTTTTAACCCTTTATCGCCCGCTTGAATATATATACTGTATTGAAAGGTAATATATAGCTTTTCACTTTCTTGTAACAGGGGTTTGAACCCAGTTATATTACAAATACACCCCTATTGGAAAGACTTCCAAAATGAAATTATATAACATTTTGAATCTAAAAAATAAATGATATCTATAAAAAATTCATGATTTCCCTTCTTTTTTTCCATACATATATCCTTTATCCCATAACACTTCCCACCTATATTAATGGTAAAATACCTTTCGTACATCTTTCGTCACGTAAGCTTCTGCTTCCCACTACATTAAAGTTAAAATATCTTTCTATGCCTTCTAAATTTTCACTTGCTGCTCATGATTTCTCTTCTTTTTCTTTTTTTCCATACATATATCCTTTGTTAAATGGTTACTTCCACATATGTTAATGGTAAAGTATCTTTCCTTCATCTTTTGTCCCTTGCATGCCCCATTACGTCAAAGTCAACATATCTTTCTAAGCTTTTTAAGTACCATTTAGAGCATCACCCATTTGCCCTGAGCACACTCTAATTTTCAGGAACATGGTTTACCTGCGACTGCGATAGTGAAGACATGTAACAGAGTCCTCCTTGTCTTCTACTCTACTATTTTTCTCCTCTGCTTGGTCTTTCTTTTTCTTACTTCCTCTTTCTGTTCTATCTTGGCTTTCATTTGTGCTTCTTCTAGGTTGTCCTCTCTTTGGATTGGGGTTTTCTTCCTCTTTGCCTTCCCCTAACTGCTCATCAAGTTTCTTTTCTATTACCAGCATTCTAACCTCTTGCTTGCTTTCTGCATCTCTAACAACATATCCTTTTTTTCCTTCATTTCCTCAAATCTTTATTCCATTCTTTCTTCCATCTCCTGCAACTTTCTCATAATAATATTCAACATATCGGTTTCCCCTGCTTTATCTGTGAGATGCATAAATTTTTTCTATATATATATAATGTTCCGGGCTCCTCACCCCAGCTCACAAATATACTATGCTGACTGTTCCCCGCCCTTACTGTTGAAGATCTCCCTCTCACTCCTATTTTCTCTCCTGTCTGGTGCTTTACTTTCCCAAAGCAATATTTGCGAGGCACAATAATTAAACTCATGCAAAAATGAAACAATCAGTTAATTTATTTTTATTAACCTGCCATTCTCCTACTTTCATAGCCCCAAACACTGGAAAGCCATTTTTACGGGCAACCCCTTTTTTCACGTCTATATCCGACGATATATATCATTAAAGACCAGTAAATGCTTAGACAATCCCAATATCATTAATAATCAACAATTTCAAATTGTTGCAAACCATGTCTCCCTTTTAACAATATATATATATATATGTACTTGATCCGGAGAATGTGACTTCACGTAGAACTGCACTACAGGGCACCATCTGGGCATTTGAACCTAGAGAAAAATTTATAAAGTAGGCAGATACGTAAAGTCAAAGAAAAATAAAAAATTTATTTATTTTGATTCTGATCATTAGCCCATGTCACTAGCTCAGGGAGTAGCAAAGATTTAATAATATCATATCTTATCTAATTAGATTTCAACATTAAAAAATAAATAAAATAAGCCACTGCCAGTAATTAGCATACAAACATTTATTTATGCACATATATATAAGATTTAAAATTATTTTAGTATTAGTTTTACATTTTAACATTTAACATTATTTTTAACTTTGATTTTTGACTTTAATTTACATTTATTTACTATTATATTCTAATTTTACATTTTAATTAAGTTCCCACAGATAGAATTTGCCAAAGCTTGTTTATAATGTTGAATATAGATCGGTTACATAGATTTCACAGTCAAAAACATTTCAAAGTAAACATAAGCGATCAAAATACAAAATTATTGATTACTGACAATTGCGGAGGGAATTATACGTAACCTAATAGTATTCACCCATAAGATAACTTGCATTGTCACCAATAACCTAAAAGACATCCGAATAAATACATTTTAGATACTCACCGCAAGGTATCATTTATTTATCGAATGTCTATATATTTTTGATCAAATATGGAAACACAAAACATAGTTAACCAATAAACAATCCATGCAAGCGTCTATAAACAACTTAAATTTAATGCATTTTTATTTAGGATCGAGTATGAATAGACCACATAATTTGCTTTTGAAAATAAACATTCTATCCCTATTTAACCTTAGGTTAAAGTAGTAGTCAAACTGGCATCAGTTCATCTGATATATCGATGTATTCCAATGTAATAAAATATGGCAGCACAAAGGGTTAAGAGAAGAAATTGCTTCTCATAAGATAGGAATATTACATCTATCTGCAAAGAAGAGCAATAAAACAAAAAACTCCATAGAATGGAACTGCAGTCTCCGAACTTATAATTCCTTCCATAGGCAGACGGAAGTGTGCGGCTTATGAAGCGATTCTGCCACATAGCGAATCAATATTACATCTACTAATCACACCAATATATCCAATCCATTGACCCAATTTAACCATGAAACAAATAACCTAAGATTACCCTCCCTAATATAACTTTACAAATCTATACAGCCATTCACGCCCGACTTAAGTTTAACATTGATGTGTTTTAATTTAATCAGAAAACAGAAATCATAAATAAACTTAAAAGAACAAAATTAAATAAATGGAAATGATTTCCTACACAAATAAATAAAAAAATACATCAAATAACATTTTTAACTACTTTAGTCAGATAGGAATATTGCAATCATTTAACTCTGGAAAGTTTAATTTAATGTTCATTATTTATAAAGTTCTTACGGTTTAAAACAGTTCCTCTTTATCCGTTGCTTGCCATGAAATCCAGTGTTAAATTTCCCGATGATCCTGTGGTCCTCTGAATATAAGAAAAGTGATGTTTCATTTTTCCATTTTATAACAACTGAAGGGATTGAACGTGCGTCCTTCAATCTCTTCTCCCGCACCTCCACACTAACATCTATCTGTCACATCGTAATAATCATAATAACTCACTAACTAATAATTTCTAAACTTGTCCTTTTATATTACTTTGAAAGATTGACTTAATATTATGTCATCGATGTGATGATCCTTTTCGTTGATGTCCGATTTCCCAATGGATTTATTTCATTTGCTAAAAGTTTCTATTGTTTCCCTATCTGACCGATGTTTTTACATTTAAATGCCCAAGGCTGGTTTACATTTAACTAATTAACAATCATTTCCATTTCTGATTAATTAACCTGTTTTCCAAATCAAAGATATATTTTTATCTCTAAATCTTTTTAAGTTTTTGTTTTTAAAATACCTTTTCTATTTTAATACAGTATTTATTTTAATAATTTTTTTATCTGTGCGATTTAATATATACGAGTTTAAGATGATATTTAATTTCAATTTTTAATTCTTAAAGAAAATTTTTAAATGCGAACTTTTTAATTTACTTTCATGTTTAATAAATAAATAAAAAAACAATGTAACGAACATCTGTGCTCGTTACATATCAGTAAAGTTGCTTAAAATAATGATCAAAAAAAAAAAAATTTTACTTAGGGTTAGTAATTACGGTACACGATTGACGAAGACATTTACAAAACATCCGGTTAATAATTTTACAAAAAGACTATATACAAAAAAAATGTTGACTATCGCTTTCCCAAGGACCATTTACGTTCACCTCCTCCCCACAAGAGTTCTATTATTTTTTCCTTATACATTTTATTTTTCCATCTGGCATGATAACCAAATTTTATAAATTATTTATTTAAATAAGGTTGCATTGAAATAAATATGTTTTAAGAAATAATGGGTTTAAACGTGTATATTTACAGCAAATTTATAAACACCACCAACTTATTTATGTCTGATTGAAATGCATACATAGGGTTACACTGAAGTAATTCCCAAAGGTACTCATCGTAAGGCACCACATTTTGATCATAAACTTAAGATAGCTGTTCGCACCTGTCAACAATTAGAAGCATAATTTATATTACAACAACAAAAAAAACATATCAATCGCAACCTTTTGACTTTCTTTTAAACTGAAATACAGTTTAAAATTATTTATACTTTCTCGTTTTTAATATATATGCACAATTTCTTTTACTGGCAGAGCTTTTATAAGATTTAAAAGGGAATACGACTATATGTAAATAGATACAAATATTTCATTTTGATAAAATTTACTCAGGGTATTTGTGGTTTATTAAAGATCGGCCCGAGTTGGTTCGCCAGTTGTAACAATCCGGAGAATGCGACTTACCGTAAACTGCACTACAGGGCGCCATCTAGGCATTTGAACCTAGAAAAATTTATAAAGTAGGCAGATACGTAAGTCAAAAAAAAAATTTTTTTTTTTTTATATTTTGCATCCGGTCGTTAGCCCATGTCACTAGCTCAGTGGAATAGCAGAGATTTAATAAGATAATCTAAGAGTATATATATAAAAAAAGAATAAAGGAAGCCTCTCCAGTAATTAACATACAAACATTTATTTGTACACATATATATAAGATTTAAAATTATTTTAGTATTAGTTTACATTTTAACATTTAACATTATTTTTAACTTTGATTTTTGCCTTTAATTTGCATTTAATTACTATTATATTCTAATTTTACATTTTAATTAAGTTTTCACAGATAAATTTATGAAAGCTTGTTTATAATGTTGAATACAGATCAGAGACATAGATTTAACGGTCAAAAACATTTCAAAGTGAACATAAACTTGATCAAAATACAAAATTACTGATTACTGACAATTGCGGACGAAATTTATAAGTAACCCAATAGTATTCACCATAAGATACTAGGATTGTCACCCAATCATTAAAAGACATCCGAATAAATACATTTAGATACTCACCGTAAGGTATCATTATTATCTAATGTCTATATATTTTGATCAAATATGGAAACGCAAAACATAGTTAACCAATAAACAATCCATGCAAGCGACTATAAACACCTTAAATTTAATGCATTTTTATTTAGGGGTCGGGTATGAATAGACCACATAAATTTGCTTTTGAAAATAAACATTCTATCCCTATTTAACCTTAGGCTAAAATTATAGTCAAGTGGCAATCAATTCATCTGATATATCGATGTATTCAATGTAATAAAATATGGCAGCACAAGAGGTTAAGAGAAGAAATTGCCTCTTATGATATAGGAATATTACATCTATCTGCAAAGAAAGAGCAATAAAACAAAAAACTCCATAAAAAGGAACTGCGGTATTCCACTTATAATTCCTTCCATAGGCAAACAAGGTGTGCGACATATGAAGCGATTCTGCCCCTGTGAGTGGATCAATCATATACACCGCTAATCACGCCACATATATCCAATCCATTGACCCAATTTAACCACGAAACAAATAACCTAAGATTTCCCTCCCTAATATACTTGACAAATCTATACAGCCATTCATGCCTGACTTAAGTTTAATATGATATATTTTAATTTATCGGAAAACAGAAATCATAAATAAACTTAAAAGAACAAAATTAAATAAATGGAAATGATTTACACAAATAAATAACAAAAATACATCAAATAACATTTTAACTACTTTAGTCAGATAGGAATATTGCAATCATTTAACTCTGGAAAGTTTAGATTTAATGTTCATTATTTATAAAGTTCTTTACGGTTTAAAACAGTTCCTCTTTATCCGTTGCTTGCCATGAAATCCAGCATTAAATTTCCCATGATCCTGTGGTCCTCTGAATATAAGAAAAAGCGATGTTTCATTTTCCATTTTATAACAACTGAAGGGATTGACCATCGTCCTTCAATCTCTTCTCCCGCACCTCCTACTAACATCTATCTGTCACATTGTAATAATCATAATAACTCACTAACTAATAATTTCCAAACTTGTCTTTTTATATTGCTTTGAAAGATTGATTTAACATTACGTAATCGATGTGATGATCCTTTTCGTTGAGGTCCAATTTCCCAATGGATTTATTTCATTTGCTAAAAGTTTCTATTGTTTCCCTATCTGACCGATGTTTTTACATTTAAATGCCCAAGGGCTGGTTTACATTTAACTAATTAACAATCATTTCCATTTCTGATTAGTTAACCTGTTTTCCAAATCAACATATATTTTTATCTCTATATCTTTTTAAGTTTTTGTTTTTAAAATATTCCTTTCTATTTTTAATACAGTTTTATTTTAATAATTTTTATCTGTGCCATTTAATATATGTGAGTTTAAGATGATATTTAATTTCAATTTTAATTCTTAAAAAATTTTTTAAATGCAAACTTTTAATTACTTTCATGTTTAATAAATAAATAAAAAAACAATCTAATGAACGTCTGTGCTCGATTACAATATATATATATATATATTATTTTATAAAGTAATTGTCCTTTATTTATTGATACATTAGTATTTATAATGGATACAAATAGATGATAAAATATCTATTTAATATGAGCAATATGAATTTGTAAAAAAAAGTAAGGCAGATTATAAGTTGAAGTTACATTGACATTATGCCTGAAAAATATATAAAAAAAAAATATAATAGGGTTGTGCACTGTATTTAATATAAATGCTGGAGAAGTAAAACAATATCTTATGTTATTTTATATTTGTATCTCAAAAATTTCCCAGGACTTAAAAGACAAAAAAGTAAAAAATACTTTCCAACCCCATCAAAGTATTACTAATATTAATGGCATAATAACTATAATTAATTCACCTGATCCTTTACTTCAGTCACACTAAACCTTTTTCTCTCCAATCAACGTATCTGGTAAATCATCCCAATTAGTGGAGCTGTGTAAATTCGACACGATTCTGAGAATTATTAGTGAGCGATTGCTTGTCAGTAAATTGGAGAAACAAATTCATCTTTTATAATCTAAAAATGTATATGTAAAAGTTAGTTGAATCATAGCTGAGATGTCGCGCCTTTTTAGCATAATGCATGCAAACATAGTGAGTTGTAAACAGTTGGTGTTTGTTAGCCACGCTTGATGCGTATACTTATGGAATGTAAATAATCATATACATGTAGTGTTAATAATAAAATAATTTTTACATGATTAATTTAAAAAAGCTGTCATCCTTAAAAAGGTAATGATACTAACACTATTTTTTTAGAGGAAGAAAAGGGAAAAACAAATATAAGAGTAATATTTCAAATGAATGATCCATCCTCAGGAAATTAGACTTAAAAGAGATCAGCGTTATTTGATGCATTCACAAAGCAAACATAGTTTTACTGGGAAACATTGAAAGTGTTGATGATTACAATTGGGATGTTTGCCAGCTTTTTGTTAAATAAAAAGATTATAAATGCTCATTTTATTTTTGACTGAGCAGCTATGTAGAAGAAGGTTTATAATATTTTGTTCCATAATTGAACTTAATATACTATATAGGTTTCAAACTTTTATACAGCAGGAGTGGTGTATATGTAATCTAAGTCCGTCCTGTAAAACGGAAAATTCAACCACACCAGTGATAAGCAAAATGATTCTAAAACACAAACCAAAAGCTTCACTATATTGTATAAATATAAGCCTCTCAAGTAAAAAGAACTACAAAATCCTCACACTTTATAGTATTGCTTGAAAAATTGTATCTACAAATCCAGTCCACTTCCCATCCTATACCTTATATTGTAAAATAGAACTTTAAATAAGTTATTTTTGTTCAAAATACTAAATTTCCAACAAGAAGATTCTTGACTTTTCTTTGGATTGTATTGCTTTCAAAGAAGACATCTTAAGCTTGATCAAAATCAACAGTGTGTCTTATATCTTTTTCAAGGACATAAGAAGTGTAACTAAGATATTTATTTTTTAACTTTACTTATTAACTTTGTCTCTCTCATTTAAACTCAAATTATCCTGATTCATGTAAACCTTTCAGACAAAATGCTACATAAGATAAAATATACTACACTATTATTAGTCTTTATCAAAATAATTTTTATTATTGAATAAATAATTCTATTTTACATTCCTTTTTCAAGTAATTTTTTATTTCCAATCATTTTACTATTTCTTAATGTTAATTTATAAGAAGTCACCGAATATAAATATCAAACTTAGTTATTTTTAATGTGGTGTTTTCACTTATCCTTTGACACTTTATCCTTGTCTTCCATACCATCTCATGTCGTATTCATATCTGATCTGTTACTTGTTGGAAAGATAAATATCCACTCTATATATATATTTCATGCTAAATTAGCAACTACTTCAGTTATTCCGATATTTTATCTCTACAGATATAGGCAATCAGTGTCTACGTCTATATTAAGATAGTCAATCTTTATACTTCTATTGTCTGCTTCTTCCAAATACCAATCTTTACTTTTCAGGGTTGCATTTTACGGAAACTTTGATGATGGAAACAGTCCAATAGTGGAAGAAAGTCCTAAGGTTAACGCATCGATATTGATATCATATTTGTCTGACTTCTAATGTACACAAAGGCACCCATTTTAAAGTGAAGGTAGAATGACAATGTCAATATGGGTAGAATGACAACCTTGAGAAGCAAAAATGGGCTTAGGGGGTTGCATTCATCACTGATTTTCAATAAACATTGAGGGTTGAAGAGCCAGAGCATATTGTCTGAAGTCGTCCATTAAAGTATGTATATTACTTTTCAAATAACATATAAAGCTGAGCACTGATTGGAAAAGGTAGCAGGTTGTTGGTCTGGTCCAAATGATGGATTATTGCTATTGGTATGAAATATATATTGTGATTATTTATTTTTCAGGCAAAATTGTGGGTGGATCACAAAAAGAGATGGTATAGCAGTTGAGGCCTTCCAGTGAATTTTTAAGTTTGAACTCACACACATTTCATACTCTGAATACTCTAAATTTGGAATGGGGAAGAAAACAATAAAAATTAAAAAAGCAGTTATATTACTTAATTTTTATTATATACATTTGATAGAAACACATGAATAGAAAAATGTCAAAACAGGGTTATGAACTGAAATAGAATGCAATTGTTTTTTAATTTGTCCTTACTGAAGAAAATTAGAAAAAGAAATATTTTCTTCTGCTTTTAGCGTTCATTGTCATTGGGTGTATTTGAATGGTATTTTCTTGGTTCACACAGAAAACTGTAAACTTTGTTTCACCTGTCACTTTATGTGAATGTACTTTTTTGTTCATTAAGTGTGTTGAATAACGTTGTTTTTATTTTGTTTATGCTTAGCAGGAGAATCTGAATCTAATTTTGCAAACTTTTACTGAGTAAGTTTATACACCATGTTCTAATACTACATAATAGATTCATGAAATTTGTTTTTCTTTTCCTTACCTGATACAGAAGGATTCCTGCTTCACCTAAGTAGCACAACAAGAAAAATTAAGCCACACTATATCTTATTAAAAAATCTTATTTATTTAAACAGAGCAAAACTCTCCATACAGTATTGCCACCTGTGCTAAACAGAGTAATCAATGGATGCCAGAAGGCTTGTGCATAAAATCCTATCTAATGCCTACTCATCCAATATCCCCAGACTAGTTTCTGGCTTGTGGCCTTCGTCAGTGAGGAGCTTTGGATCTGAGAGCACTGCATCTAGATCTTAGGATCTAATGCAACCCTCTAGCAACCACCTTTTATCTCTACTTAACTACAAAACTATGAGAATGAAATTGAAAACACAAAAAATATTTTCCAATCTAAGCTCAATAGCTTATATAGTCATATGGGTCTGAACTCAGTTCAGCACCCATACATTTTAGTGTCTTTGGCTCTTTTACAACCATAGCCACCACTATCCTATTAGGCAGGATTGGTGTTAAACCATTAAGCATCACACCCATCACATTTCCTACCTACTAGCACTTAATTGTTGATAAACAGAGCAAAGCTCTCCATACAGTGTTGCCACCTGTGCTAAAAACAGAGTTATCAATGGACGCCAGAAGGCTTGTTGCATAAATTCCCTATCTAATGCCTACTCATCCAATATCCCCAGACTAGTTTCCCCTGCAGGCCTAACAATGTTGGGGTTTGAATGGTAGGTAATTTACCAACCTCCTGGCGTCTTATCTTTTTAAAGGTGGATTTAATGGAGAGTTTTCTCTTTTATCAAAATTAATATTACTATATAAAATTGATCTTAGGTTTGCCCAATCCTGTTAATAGGATAGTGGTGGCTTGGTTGTAAAACAAAATTTCCAAAATTATTGGTCTATATAATTTAACATTGTTAAATTATTTTTGTGTTTATTTATTTATGGTTTTTGGTTAAACCTATTTAACTCCTACTGGAGGCCTGCTCAAACTGTGGCCTCACAGTGAGGGGCTTTGGATCAGAGCACGCATCTAGATCAGGGATTTTATGCACAAGCCTTCTGGCATCCATTGATTACTCTGTTTAGCACAGGTAACCAATACTGTATGGAGAGTTTTCTCTGTTTATCAACAATTAATGTGCTAGTATAGGAAATGTGATCATGTATGCTTAATGGTTTAACACCAATCCTGCCGTAATAGGATAGTGGTGGCTATGGTTGTAAAAGAGGCAAAGACACCAAAATGTATGGGTGCTGAACTGAGTTCAGACCCATATGACTATATAAGCTATTGAGCTTAGATTGAAAATATTTTTTGTGTTTTCAATTTCATTCTCATAGTTTTGTAGTTAAGTAGAGATAAAAGGTGGTTGCTAGAGGGTTGCATTAGATCCTAAGATCTAGATGCAGTGCTCTCAGATCCAAAGCTCCTCAATGAATAAAGGCCACAAGCCGAAACCAGTCTGGGAATATTGGATGAGTAGGCATTGGATAGGGTTATATGCACAAGCACTCTGGCATCAAATGATTACTCTGTTTAGCTTTACAGGTGGCCAATACTGTATGGAGAGTTTTTGCTCTGTTTATCAACAATTAATGTGCTAGTACTAGAAATGTGATCATGTGATCCTTAATGGTTTAACATTTATTTAACTTGTTGTTACTGAGAAATATGAGCCTTCTTCTGCCTGTTCTTACTAATATATGTAAATGTTGCTTTATCTATAAATCATGAGGAATGAGAACTCTTTTTATTGTGTTCACTGAGAAAGGAAAATTTTGTACCTGAGCTTACTGAAAATATTTATTTTTTCTCTACTTATTCTTAGAAAGAAATATGATTTTTGTAATATCTGTGCTAACTAAAAAGTATGAACCTTCTTCTATATATGCTATTTATGGGATATGAAGTTTATTCCATCTGGTTTTATTGAGAAATGTTAACTCTGTTTTATCTGGGTTTACTAAAGAAAGTGAGTCTTGTTTTACTTGTTCTTAAAGAGAAATGTGACCTCTGTTTTTACTAAGGAATGTAAATCTTATTTAACAGCATTTACTAAGTGTTGCATCACTTGTTCTATTTGTACTTACAAAAAAAGGAAAATTATTTAAACAGTTATCAAAAAATATGACTATTGTCCTATATGTGCTCATTGAAAGAAGTGAGCCTTATTCTATCTTTTTTACTAAGAAATATGAATCTTATTTTATGTGTTCTGTGACTAATCTGTGATTACTGAGGTTCACAACAATTATTTTACTGGTTTAATATAAAATTTGAGCATGACCAAGTTAATAAAAGATGTAAAGAACATGACAGTGTACAGAAAAATAGACATTAGAATTAAAAGAGAGAAAACAAAAAATAAAATATTTGGGACAGAACAGAAATGGAACATGATTAAATATTTGA